>JBAMJV010010489.1:0-15159 GCA_037951105.1 Echinarachnius parma | reverse complement strand
TGTTTAGATCGTACACTTTTCTCGGCCGCTCTGGCGCCGCTCCCGCGGCGACCAAGTTAAATTAGCAAATTGGCAACGCAGTGGGCAATGAATGGGAAGATTATCTCACATGCGTCAATAGATATCCTTCCATGAATAGCTCGATGAACAAAAGAGCAGGACGTAGCTAGCTCGGCGTTCGCTTTGGACATGTTCAAAAACGAACTTGGGGCTTCGGCGCTCTACTCTTTGTTCAGGGGCTATTGTATGTCCATGCATGGGAGGATATCTTTTCACACAAGTGTCATAATCTTCTCATTCATTCCCAAGTTGAACAAAAGACATTCTTGCAGATCTATTCCAGCACTTCTGCTAGTGGACGCTATAGATTGCGAAGTTTGACACGTTTCAACTATAGGTAAAATGATATCACAATTTAAAATGGCATGTCCGGGCAAAAATAATGTACATTTGGGGGAAACTCAATTTCTGGCTAAAACGTGGCATGGCGGCATACAAATTATATGAGGCTCCAATGAATGGGGACATACGCACACCCTACGTATGCATTATGAACACATATTTCCCGCAAATATATGATTGTTTTGTCCAAAATCTCGGCGACACGTTCCCAACGTCCCCCCCCCCCCCCCCCCCCAAAAAAAAAAAAAAAAAAAAAAACGGTCGCAAAACAACGATGTTCATACACTGTTTAGAAAACTAACATTATTAATATCTCCGACCCAACCACCTCGGTCCTCGACACCCGCCAACACAACCAGTTGTCTCGGTCTCAATTTGGTGTGGGGAATAGCGTGCATTCCCTCCACCCCACCTCTTAAAACAGATCTACGCCAAGAGCATGCGTAGTGAAACGCACTGAGGGTGTTCAACTACATTCGTACATGGTATTGGATCGCACAGAGCGTGTGGAGGTCGTGTGGAGAGCGTAGAGCAAATGACCTCGTCTCATTGTTATGAGCTATTGTTAAAGATACACCGAGCGTGCACAGTGAATAGCTCGGAAAGCGTGGCCAAAGCGTACGCAGAGCGTGTTCAGGTCGTGGCAAGAGCGGGAACGAGCTACCATTGTGTCACTAATCGCTCGATTTGTCGGCGTTTCCCCTGCGCTTTGAAAAAAATGTTGGTTTTTTTTTTTTTTAAGTACGAGAACGCAGACAGAGCGTGGCTATAGTGTGACGGCACAGTAAGTGTCTTAATAGATGTCATCCTTTGTCCTCTAGCCTATATAAGCTCGACATCTCTCTCACTCGGGGTTCATATACGTTGAGATTAAGTTGAGTGTCTAAGTCTAAGTCTAAGTCTGGAGAGTGATAATCATGGAGCTGGAGTTTGTGCAGTTGTTAGTTCATTCTTAGTCAGTTATTAAGTTACAGTACGAAGTTAGTCCTGTTAGAAGTTAGTAAGTTATAGTTAGTCCTGTTCGTCATGGAATTGTACGAAGTTGCTTATGGAAGAATAAACGAATAACCGAATAACTCTCGCCAACTGTTATATTTACATCGAAGCTTGTGGAACGTGTTTTACAGAGTGAATGTGATTATGAATGTGATTAAAGAACTATATAACCTCGGCCATCCAGACATCCATTATATCATCATCATCTTCATCCCATAACAATTTTGTCCGTCAAAAGACAGATTCGTTACACTGGTGTCAGAAGTGGGATGCTGAACTTCAACACGTGCCTTGGGCATGCCACTGACGGGAGATTTTAACACGTGCCTCGGACATGCCGCTAAATAGTGATAATATGAACCTCGACGATCTTGAATACGGTGCTAAAATGCGACGATGCTCCAGAAAAAGAAAACTAGCTTGGGTCCAGAGTAGCTGCGTTCTTCGTCAACCATGGACGACTAAGAGATCGATGCAAATGTTGGCCATGGTGTCCAGCATGGCTAAGTTCGGCTTGTGGTGGCTCTTGGTGGTCATCGATCTGTTGGCGATGAGTTCGAGGAGGAGCCGGTGGCCTCACTGTCATGGAGCAGGAGCGGAGCAGACTTTGTCTTCATCGTCCATCTCGCCGACCGTTGGTCATCGCCGTCATCATGCTGGACCTCATCGACATCGATTGCGGGAATCTCAACGCTCATCGTTCTACGATTCCAGCCTCGCGTGCGGAGATGGTGCGATCAAGCTTGAGCTCGCGTGGTACTGCATAGGTATTACTTAGAACCTTACCTATCGGAATGCAAATATTCTGTAATTCGACGTCTTCGAGGGAACCCTTTATACGCCATTAGTCTCAGCTAGCACATTGTTCGGAGAAAAGAAAATAGTTATGGATATGATTCGCAAAATTATGTAGAGCTTTCTTTGATTTAAAACGAGCATGGAGATTCGTTTGTGTTTTAACCTCATTGTATTTGTGAGAAATAAGGCTATTTAGATTTGTACATGTATTATTGTGATAAATTATTGTCTTCGATATGGAGCCTTGAGGTCATCGTTGCAGTTGTGGATTATGAAGCGAGGTGCGATATATGTAGTTTAGGTTAATTTGTATGTAAGTCGCGTTGTGATACAGCCAGTATGTGTTGGAACATACTGGGTATCTGTAAAAGTGGTCGCGCCGAAATCGGAGCTGAGGGGCCGTTGCCATGGTTCCGTTGGACTTTGCACGTTGGAACGAGCCCGGTAATTTATATAGTGTAGTTTTAGATATCGCAACCACCACGCGGTCGACGTTGACGAAAAGACAACCTGCCCTGCGTCTCATGAGACAGACGCCTTTGCTGGAATTATCCGGGCCGTAGGAAGTCACCTTTTGTCAACTCATCCGCAAACGCTTTATAACGTACGATGCAGAAAACGACCTCGACAGCGACATGGAAGCTGATAATCGGAATGTACTATCCCATATCCAGATAGTATTTAACATGACGTACACGACCACGGACATCGATCACGGCGGATTGCTGGAGTGGTGGTCATCGTCAGTATTCCGATAATTTTTAAAGAATGAAAATGTTATTAATTAGGAAGCTGAGACAATGGACTATATAGACATTCCCTTGATGTTCGTGAAGAAAAAGAACTTTATCATTGCATGCCGATATAAAATAATTCTTTGGACAATGAACTCAGTATATGACCACAGAAATTTGTTGTTGTTTTTTTAATGTGGAGGTGTTAAAATAATAGTGTTAAGTCTCGTTGAATGGATTACAAAATTGGTAAATCATTTGGAAATGATGGGAAACGAAACGAAATATGACTGTAGAAAGAGCACAATTGGATGTTATACTTATTACCATGTTTGTAATTGCATGATTATGTTTGTTTTATTTTTAAACCAACTCCTCCTTTCTGGACTTTCTTGTCGGTACCATTTTTCTTTACCGTTTTTGTTTTCCCATTTGGTTCAGTGATCTTTGTTAACTTGGTTTTGATAGTTTGTTTTTGTCAGAGTTCTGATTTAATTTTGGTGTTATCGCATTAATTAGATCTGCAAACTAATACATGTACCTCTGGTTTGTTTTTCTTATGTTTCACGAGAATACTTAAGACTGTTTTTGGGAGCTTTAAACAAAGTGATTGTTTATGTATTTAGTTTTTGTTTCGCACATGTGCTGGTACTGTGTTAATGGTTGTGTAGATAATTATAATTTGTGGTAGCTATGGTATTTAGGTCGATGTGTATTGGTTTATATAACGTGTTTGCGAATTGTGTTTAGGCGTCCGTGTTGGCATAACTGAACGTTGTAGAGTATGTTTGATGTATAAGTTGCATTATTGGTGTTTTCCATATAATTGATGTATCATTTAAACATTGATTTGTCGTACAAAATGTTATGTTTCCTGTAATTGTTTTCTATTTCCACTGTTGCCTCACTGAGGACAGTGAGATTTTTCAAAGGGGGAGGTATTGTTACGAATGTAGATACATGCATTTAATAGTCCCCATGTATATAGTCTGTTACTTCTTTGTTATTGCGCTGTTTACCAACCAGCAACTTATCCACTCACTTAAACCGTGTGAATTGGTTCCCACTTAACCCTCACCTTATAATGCCATTGTTTACCCGTTCACCCCTCTCAAGAGCGGTGATGCTCTTTGATGTCATTAAATCTGTGTTACCCTGTCTTTAATCTTGCTTTAATCCTGTAGACATGAACTTCACACCTACCTACAGTAACACCCTCTATTGTGTTGACCCTTCTCTCAGATGTTGCCGTTAGCTTAACCTTAAGCTCTGTAATGTTTAGGGATTACTGTATTTCTAAGAAGTAAGTCCATTGTAATGTCAAGTCGCTAGAGTTTGTTCTTTGCTGCATTTATTAACCTTTCAGTTAGTGTCTTAATAGATGTCATCCTTTGTCCTCTAGCCTATATAAGCTCGACATCTCTCTCACTCGGGGTTCATATACGTTGAGATTAAGTTGAGTGTCTAAGCAGAGTCTAAGTCTAAGTCTAAGTCTGGAGAGTGATAATCATGGAGCTGGAGTTTGTGCAGTTGTTAGTTCATTCTTAGTCAGTTATTAAGTTACAGTACGAAGTTAGTCCTGTTAGAAGTTAGTAAGTTATAGTTAGTCCTGTTCGTCATGGAATTGTACGAAGTTGCTTATGGAAGAATAAACGAATAACCGAATAACTCTCGCCAACTGTTATATTTACATCGAAGCTTGTGGAACGTGTTTTACAGAGTGAATGTGATTATGAATGTGATTTAAGAACTATATAACCTCGGCCATCCAGACATCCATTATATCATCATCATCTTCATCCCATAACAATTTTGTCCGTCAAAAGACAGATTCGTTACAATATTTTCACGAAGAAAACAAATAATGGACACATATGCTCCCCAACACAAATATTGTATTTATATTTAGCATCATACACAGTTCCAACATCACTATATGCCACATTATGTATGATCCAACAACTTAGCCTTTTGCCAAGAATGAGTCCCGAGGGGGCGAAGCTACCGAGGGCTGGGCAGGGCCAAATAGGAGGGTTTGGGACGGGGTATATCCCCCTCCCACGGAGAAAGATTTTGCATTTATATACTTGAAATGGTGCAATTTGGTGCACGTCACACAATCAGCCAGAGCAATGCCAGCCTACACTGGAACTACGTGGCCCGGTATACAGAAAAAGAAATACTCACCCCTGACCATACGCAAGTTACACAACAAACTGAGATAATCTGTTCGCGCGCGAAGCGCGCAGCAAAAATTGAAAGTTGATGTTTAAATTACCCTTTTAACGTTATAATTAATAAGTCTTAGCTCATACAACTTAGGTTTTCTTTCCCACTCGTATACAGCTACACACACAAAAAAAATATATCCTTCCCTAAAACCTGGGGGGGGGATGATTGTACATGTCATCCCCCCACCTTGTGAGGTGGGGGGGGGGGGGGGATGCATCCCCCTCATCCCCCCCGTTGTCTACGCCCCTGTACATACCAATTTCATTATTGCCATGCATTACTAAAGTTCTCGAACGAGTCAAACAATTACAATTATTACATCAACTTCAGACATCAATATTCTTGTGCCTGCGCAGTCTGGATTTCGAGCAAAGCATTCTACTGTAACTGCTTTGGTTAAAGTAACCGATGAATGGTTAATGGCAATGGACAAATGTGTGTATACGGAACAGTTTTTGTAGATTTGCGTATTTACGCAAATCTACAAAGCTTTTGATATGGTTGATCATGCATTGCTCCTTAATAAATTATCGAGTATTGGTGTAACAGGCACAGCCTTAAATTGGTTCGAGGTTCAGTCTGTTCGTAATAGGGAAATGCTAAATTTAGATGATTGGATGCGTACAAATAATTTGTTTATAAATTACACTAAAACTGCTTTTTGGAACAAGATATACCGTATGTTATCAAAGTGTAATGAAATTGATATAACAAATTAGAGATATATGCATTGAACAAGTTAAAAGCACAAAATATCTTGGAATTCACATCGATAGAGAGTTGAAGTGGGATATGCATATTGAAAATATGTGTCAGAAATTGGTAGACTCGTAAGCTTTCTTGGTAGATTACGTTATACTATAAACGAATCTAACTTGAATGTCATTTATAAATCTGTTATACTTCCTCATTTTGATTATGGAGACTTGATTTGGCAATCTGCTTCAAAATCTTCTCTTTTGCTATTGCAAAAATTGCAAAATAGAGCGGGTCGAATCATAATGAGAATTAATCCGTATTCTCATATATCTACACAACATCTTCATGATACTCTGGTATAGGATTTTCTAGACAAACGTTATAAGAAACACTTGTACATAATGATGTATAAAGTGTTACATAATTTAACTCCTAATTATATGCCCGATAATATTTAATTGAGAAGTACCAATTATGAATTACGTTCGAGTCAAGTTATGAATTCGCCTAAACCTAGGTCAAATTGTTGTAAAAGAACGTTCTTCTACAGAGGAATTTCAGTGTATAACCAATTACCAATTGCAATTCGTAATGCTACGAGCTTGAGATCATTTCAAACATAGATGAATATATTCCATGAAATTGTAAATATTTGCAGTTCCTTTTTTTCCATCTTTTTTCTCTCTCTTTCTTTAACTCTCATTTAATTGTTCAAATGGCGTCGAAATTATTTGTTCTAAATTGGAAGTGTTAATATAACTAGGTGTACCCGCGGAAATCCGCGGGTTTTTGTGAGAGAGAGGCGATGATGACATAACGATACTTTAAATCTTTACTATTCCCAGAGTCATAATTTAAATAGTATAAGACAAAATAAACACGGGCGACTCAATCCCGTCTCACAACCCGTCGTTGGACGGGGCCCCGACGCATTAGGGTCCCGTCAAACGATATCTGGCCAATGTGATAGACATATGCACACTATCACGGTGGTGTGGTAGCTCATTTTTCAATCTAGTTGGGTGAACAATTATAAACACATATTTGGGTTGATTCAAGCATAACCGTATTTAATTTGCAGAGGTACTGCACTATGGGATCATTTTTTACAATAGTCTTTTAAAACCGATTTGACAGAATCTGTCTTTCATTTCGTGTTTTTGTCCGTAATTCTAGCATTCATTTCTGTAAATGTGTATGTGTATACTATTGGAAGTGATTTTAGTGACTTGTACATTCCACAAAAAATTAAGAGAACAGTCGTTTACTTTATTAAATATGTTTTATAACTCTTTAAAACGTCACGAAAAGCAGCAGGCTGAATTGTCGTATGGACGCTGTGCAGATATTGGGCCCCCTACGTCGGCGGTGAAATCTAAGTGCTGTTTGGTGCTTCGGCTAGAATGCCTACGCGCATTCTGTGACACTGGCTTGTAGCTTTATGGCGGTCCTACTAATCACCGCGAACACCGTGAATCACTACGAAGCACTACGAAATCACTACTAAGCACTACTAAGCACTACGAAGAGCAAAAAGATAGCATTTGGAGCGCATGTAGAAGTAGATGAGCAAAAATGCAAAGTGATGTTCACCAACTCCTTGCACTTGTACACTGTTTCGACGATCAATTGGATAATTCAACATCTGAACACTTCAATCGTAAATATCATTTTAACGAAAGGGAAAGTCTGGCAGCTACCATAGTCTACCTCTACGTGCGCGCATTAAACGTAGTTTTTAGTACAGGGCGCTCTTCGCAGTGCAATCTTCGTCTTCGTAGTGCCTCGTAGTACTGCGAAGACATGCTCTTCGCGGTGCTTCGTAAGGGTATCGTAGTGCTTCGTAGTGTGCTTAGCAGTGCTTCGCAGTGCTTCGCAGTGCCTAGTACTGATCCTTGGCGATTAGTAGGACCCGCTTTATGGTATATAAAAACCAATTTAAAAGTGGTTAAGAATCATTTTAAAACTTGGTTTATACAAAGAAAACAATATTTCTCGACATCTGATACACATGAAATCCAACAAATATAAGCAAGTATTTTAAATAAATGTATTAAACATCACGTCGAATACAATCCAGAATTCATACACAAAATATAGGATTATGGGACCAAACGGCGCTTGGAATTGGTGCATCATTCCCGGCCCGACGCCAACGGAGGCGGTCTACAGACTCTAATACACTCGTGAGACTTGGTGTACATGGTACATGTGACTGGGTATAGGCAGAATCGGGACAGAAACACTCCCGTCAATCAGTCATTTCCTTCCTTATTCCAAAAAAAAAAATTATACTGTTGTACTCACCAGATGTGATTGATTTTCTCACCTAACTTTGCAGATCGTTCAGGATTCCCCGGTCAAAATATCGCGTCATGTTGGCCCTAGATATCCCAGTTTTTAAAATGGGAATGTTCGCACATCCGTCTATTGTATATACTGTACACGTCCATCCCGTATCACTTTACATACACAACATACGATCTTGTTTTGGTCGGAAGCCAACAATTCGCAAGCAAATTACGATAGTCTTAATTCAGGCGCACACAGCGGCACACGTGTTATTTCCGATTTGACAGGCATACGATAATGTGCGTAAGTAATTTACAACGTATCGATTCCAGGCTGAACAAAGACTACATAATGAAAGGTCATTTCAGCAACACACTTTTCACGGTACTTCCGTCGCAAGCATGTGCGATGATCAGCGCTCGACGCGACTGCATGGCAAATGAACGTGGAATATTGGCCGATTCATAACTGACCACTGGTCAAACTGACCCCGACCTGACCCAGACCACAAACCTCTATGGGTCATCACCAATCACTACCCAAAGTTTGATGTTGGTGCCTCAATGCACTACGAAATGCATAGATGGACAGACAGACAGACGTGATCGGCTACTTTAGTATAGTAGATATTTGTCACCAATTTTAATTTAGTGTACATGATATGGAATAATTTATGAAATTATAATTTTTCTATTTCGCTTTCTCCCCTTTCTCTATCGTTTTTCCTATCAATGATTGTATAGACGTTTAATTGTATATACTGTATATAATTGTGGGACCCCAAGGAAGAACAGCGGTCTTGTCTTTTTAATTCTGCTGAATTGGGTCAATCGCCCGTTGCACTTCATTGCTGTATTTATTGTTGTGATTTCGGAAATAAACAAACAAACAAAACAAACAAATTATTTATCACTCACTAAGTTATGCCATCATGCATTGTATTCGTGCATTACAATACAGAATCATTACTGTTAAGGTACATGACATAAACAAGTTCAGAAAAATAGGTTTCGAGAAAATGTGTATCATATTTTTACATATCGAATTTTACACTCAGTTTTTCATTATCTCACAAACAATTCTTGTGTGTAGCGCCCTCTATACCAAAACTCAACAATCCCTTTAAACAAATTTTAGTCAACAGATATAACAAACAAACATTAACATACACCAACACACACAATAACAAATAAATGCTTAATTAGCTTTACACAATCAAAGGATGTTAATACAAAAAAAGAAGATAAACTGGGCATGAGATAGCATGACTGAGTGGTGAGAGGCTATTGAAATAATTATTATACTCTCTTAGAACTCACTGATGAAATTGGAGCTCTGTGCTTCTGATTCACCTGAACCCTACCATACGCTTCTACCTGGAAATATGAACAGAAAATATCTTAAAGGTGGTTCGGATTCGTATATCAGACGCACGACGCCATCTTGCGCGCGGTGCGTAATGCACAGTTAATCCGTGTTATGCGATGAGCGCAAACTAACCTAGCTCAAAATGGCGACCGGCAGTGTAGCATCCCGACGCTTGATGATCTTTAATGTCTCTCATGGTCATGATGGTGGATGCAGGCGCGCCGGAAGCAGTTTTGGATTGGGGGGGCAAAGACCTAAGGCGGCTCACGATTTTTTTTTCGTAGGGGCTCATGCCCAACCACACTCAAAGGGTTGAGTGAGGCATTGCAAGGGAGCGAAGTGACTGCGCGGGGGGAGGGTGTGAGAGGGGGTGTCCCCCTCCCACGGTAGGGAGCTTTTGCATTTTTGGACTTGAAATTGTGCGATTTGGTGCATACCTGAGACAGAAATTTCACATAATACATGTATGTCAGGGTAAAATAATCATAATGCCATAATGTCATACACAGTTCCAACATAAACCATATGCCACATTATATATGATCCAATATCATAGCCTACAGCCAAGAATGAGTCCCGAGGGAGCGAAGCGACCGAGAGGGCTGGGGCAGAGCCAGAGGTGAAGGGTTTGGGAGGGGGTATCCCCTTCCCATGGGGAAGATTTTGCATGTATATACTTGAAATGGTGCAATTTGGTGCACGTCACACAAGCAGCCAGATAAATGCCAGCCTACACGGGAAATACGTGGCCCACAGAAAAAGTACTCACCCCAGACCATACGCAAGTTACACAAGCTCATACATGTTATATTTTCTTTCCCACTCTTCTTCTTTTTATTTTTTTCGGGGGGGGGTGGGGCTTTTTTGGGGGGCAAAAACGCGTTTTGCCCCCCCCCCCCACTTTTTGGATTCGGGGGGGGGGGGGGGTCGGCGGCCCCCCCCCCCCCCTGCCCCCCCCACTTCCGGCGCCTATGAAATAAGGTTGGATTTTTTCAAATGCCCCTTTAGTATCACGATATCTATCATTCAGCTCAAAAGCGTTAACAAACGGTCGTGAACCTCATAAACGTCCGTTGTAAAAGCTGACGCATATTTTCGCTTTTTTAAACCAGGAAAGCAGTGTTCTTTTTCAATGAAACTTTCACACATCATTCGGACATATCTTACATTGATTTTGGTACAGGATTGAAGTCTCAAATGTCATTTTAGGCAATATCTGACACTTTACAGGCCTCACTTTAAGTGATATTTTAAACACCAATTTCAAATGTGTGCGTATGTGTGTGTGTGTGTGTGTGTATGTGTAGGTTTGTTTGTGTTTGTATATCGGTATAATCATGAGGTAGATGATTTAAGTCATGCTTTCTTAAATTATATCATAATTACAATTTTCTTCCAAGGTATGCACCAGATTGCATTATTTCGAGTGTAAAAGTGCAAAAGCTCCCTACCCTGGGAGGGGGGATACCCCCTCCATACCCCCTCCATACCCCCTCCCACCCTTGGCAGTTGGGCTTATCACCCTTCGGCGTATCACGCCCTCGGGCTTGGTCGCACCGCTCTCTCGCATCATACCCGACTTCTCAAAACAGATCTACGCCGCTGGTTGTGACGTATAGGCAGTCCGTTGTCTACATTATAGCCCACGTGTTTTAACCAATGGTTTTAACTGACCAGTTGGCATGGGTGTGGCGAGATGCGGTCAACCGTGTAATGTCTGAACCTTCACAAACACACTCACACACATGCACACGCAACGAGCTTTGTGCGTCTGGCGCCCGTCTGGCGCCGAAACTGTTCAATAATAATGTAGCAGCCCAGCTAAGAACTAGAAAGTTATAAAGAAGGGTCGGTATAAAAAGTCACAATCCTGTTTATTCGTAGAAGCTTTGATTTGGCTTTGTCTCATGCATACTAGGGCTCCATCATTATATAAGAACGTTCTCTCATTTTGAAAGGATGTGCAGTAAACTATTACAAGAAATTAAAGTACGGATTGAGATGGCAGCCCCCTCTAAGTATATAAGAATATACAAATATTCATAATTGGAGCGTAAACAAATTCGACATGGTTGATTTGTTGTGGTCTTTTGTTGCACTACTCTAAGAAGGAGACAAATTCTGAGGGATAATTGCCTTGACTTAATTAACACTTCTGAAGGAGGGGGAACTAAAGAGATCGATTTATCCTAAAAATGAAAAAAAACCCGCCCAACATAAATGACCTATATACTTTACTTTAAAACCTTTCTATCGCCATGTAGACAGGATTCTTGTCGAATGTATCGCTTTTTATCCCTGCCTAGCGGCCCGTGTGAGAAGTTAGGGATCAACACAGCTGTCGTCATGGTCGTTGTACACTCACAGGGTTGCCAACTTTGAGCTAGAGCTGAGAGTGAGACATTGCGAGGGAGCGAAGTGACTGAGCGGGGGGAGGGCGTGTCCCCCTCCCACGGTAGGGAGCTTTTGCATTTTTGGACTTGAAATTGTGCGAATTGGTGCATACCTGAGACGGAAATTTCACATAATACATGTATGTCAGGGTAAAATAATCAAACATCATAATGTATACACTTATGCAAAAAGTGGGGGGGGGGGGGGGGGGGGGGGGGGGGGGGCATGTCCCCCCGTCCCCCGCCTGTTGACGTCCATGTGCATTTAGGTGTCATACACAGTTCCAAACCATATGCCACATTATGTATGATCGAACAACATAGCCTACAGCCAAGAATGAGTCCCGAGGGAGCGAAGCGACCGAGGGGTGGGGCAGAGCCAGAGGTGAAGGGTTTGGGAGGGGGTATTCCCCTCCCAGGGAGAAAATTTTGCATTTATATACTTGAAATGGTGCAATTTGGTGCACGTCACACGGGAACTCACCCCAGACCATACCCGCAAGTTTATATACAACAAACTGAGATAATCTGTTCGCGCGCAAAGCGCGCAGCGAAAACTTAAAATGGATGTATAAATTAGTTATAATTAACAAGTCTTCTTTATAGCTTATACATTTTATTTCCCCCCCCCCCCTCCACTTTTCTTCTTTTTCTTTTACTTTTTTTTTTTTTTTTTTTTTTTTTTTGGGGGGGGGGCTTTTTTTGGGGGGGGGGGCAAAAACGCGTTTTGCCCCCCCCCCCCCCACTTTTTGGATTGGGGGGGGGCGGCCGCCCCCCCTGCCCCCCCACTTCCGGCGCCTATGGGTGGATGTTCTCTCCAAGAAGACGAGAAATGACGTAGATCGGGGCGAGAGCTCTACCATGACGCAGGACCAACCCTAGGTCCACTGATCCGTAAATATTGAATAAACATTAACGGTTAAATGCCTATATGGGTAGAAGAGATGGTGCTAGACAAGTCCTACAATTTACCAAAAAGCCTTTCAATTTTA
Organism: Echinarachnius parma; assembly: GCA_037951105.1. NCBI lineage: Eukaryota > Metazoa > Echinodermata > Echinoidea > Clypeasteroida > Echinarachniidae > Echinarachnius > Echinarachnius parma. Next base: position 2,253 of record JBAMJV010010489.1, on the reverse strand, counting down.
GTGTTATAGAAAAAAATTAGGACGGAGTTATTCACAAAAACAAAGTAATATTCATAATTCAAAAAAATTGAACGAAATAACATTAGAAACCCGATTAATAGTATTTAAAGTAGATTATCGCTTTAGTCTGTTAGTATACAGAGGTTGTTCCAAATTCTACAAGTTGAATGTTTATCCGCTAAAGTAAAGAAAGAACTTGTTATCTTCTTTTTAAAGGGATAGTTGAGTTTTGGTATAGAGGGCGCTACACAAATTCATTTTTTGTGAGATAATGAAAAACTGAGTGTAAAATTCGAAAGAGCATACATTTTTAATGACGGAGTAAATTTGATTTGATCAAAATCGGTTCAGAAATGGCTGAAATATCAATAAACATAACCGTTTGTAATAATTGTGGGGCCCCACAATTATTCGATAATTTTGAAACAGCCGTTAAATTATTTTTTTTAATCCTTCCTCTTTTCAAAATTTTACTAAAGAGGTTTTCATATAGTTGTTGATTATCTCTCTATCTAATCACTATTTCAACAAAACATCACATGCACAATATTTTATTCAAAATGGTTGAAACCGATGAGGGATTAGAGAGCGCCCTCTTGAGTTTTAACGGCTCTTTTTGAATGATAACAGGCTATTTACTTAGTCATTAGTAATTTTGTATTCCTTTCGAGCATGGTGGAGTTATAACTATCAGTTTGTAATGTAATGGTGCAGGTTTTGGTTACTCAAATTCAGATTGACCAAAACTGTACTCTCTTTACCAGAACTCAACTATCCCTTCAAGGTCCTAAATAAGTTATTGCCCGACACTCTTTCATACGAATTAAATATAAGGTATTTAATTATGGTCTTAGAAACACGTATACTTACAATCCAACTTTCGAAGCCCCAGACAAACTTTTGTAAAAATAGCACAATATATTTGGCATCGCAATTATTTAATAACCTTCCCCAAAATGTAAGATTTGAAACTAGATTATCTTTCTTTTTAAAAGATATTGTTTTCCTCCTTGAATCACGTTTCACATAAAGCAGAAATTGTTTAATCACGACTTTTGGGATCTTTCAGACTTGTATGTCTATTCATTGTTCTGCTTTTTTGTTCAATAAGTTTGTTCAATGTATTTTAACGTAAGGCCCAAAAAAAAATTTGTTGTATTGGAGTAACGGGCAACCAAACATTAGGGTAGGTAGGTAGGTTTTTTTTTTCTTTCTTTTTTTCTTTTTTTTTTTCAGGATTCGCACAAATACACAAAAACACACATATAACACACAAATAACACATACGTATCGCAAATTTTTTTATTTTTTTTTTGTTGTTGTTTTTTTATCTGAAAAACCTTTAGGGTCGGGCGGGTTACGCCAATCCAACCATTTATTTTTCATGGCCTAAGTTGAATTTGTTTCTGGTTAAAAGATTAATTGTTTTTATGTATACGGACTTGCTGAAAAACAGCCTGACGGCTGATAGCGAGTTTTTATTTTCGTGTTTGAATAAACGAACAAACAAACAAACAACAAAACAAACATCTTGGTGTGATATTCACTATATACAAGATCATCATGACAAAATATGTTATTAATTCTTTCTTTGCGCATATACACTCAAATAGGAGGGCTACATTCAGCACCTTTTCGGTGCTCGCATAGGGACAGCACCGCCTGTGCTGGTTTGGCACTAGTACAAGTGCTAGTTTAGCACCAGTGGTGCTGTTCTCACAGCACCAGTTTCCAGCACCGATCTTTTGCACCTCGCAGACTTTTATTCACTACTTACACTTGTAGTGCTAAATTAGCTCCTCCAGGTGCACGATCGCGAGCAGCACTCGTTTTTTAGCACCTTAATTTTTAGAGTGTAACTAACAAAGGCCAAGAAAGCTCGCCTTCTCCAGTTCTAAACAGGGATCTCTTGGCGACTTGCAACAAGTCGCTTTTATTATCGCCTTCTCGTACTGAACAAGGCGAGTTGCAACAAATCGCCTTCTCGCTTTCATGTCCTAAATAAGGCGCCTTGGCGAGCTGCAACACGGTCGCTTTCTCGCCTTCATGTCCTAAACAAAACGCCTTGGTGTAATGCAACAAGTCGCTTTCTCGCCTTCTCGTACCGAACAAGGCGCCTTAGCGAATTGCAACACGGTCGCTTTCTCGCCTTCATGTCCAAAACAAGGCGCCTTGGCGAAATACAAGTCGCTTTCTCGCCTTCTCGTACTAAACAAGGTGCCTTGGTGATATGCTTGTGCTAGCAAGTAAAAG
>JBAMJV010010488.1:0-23437 GCA_037951105.1 Echinarachnius parma | reverse complement strand
AGTGGGTAGTGAGAGAGTAAAGTTATTTTATAAGTGTGTGGTTTTGTTGTTGTAAGATTGTGGTGTTTGTGTGTTGAAGTGTGTGATTAAGTAGTGGGATGTGTAGTATAGAAGTTAGTGTGGTATAGGATGAGGGGGTGTGGTTATGGATGTAGTGTGTAGGGGTTGGGGTGGGGATTGTTGAGTGTGGGAGTAGGGTTGAGTGGTGTGTGGGGGGTGTTGTGAGTGAAGTTAAAAGTATGATGGATGGTTATTATGGAGTAGGGAATGTTAGGGGTATGTGGATAAGATTAGTGAGTTAGAGGGGTAGAGGGTGGGGGGGTGGGTGATAGGTGATGTGGTGAGTTGGTAGTAGTGAGGTAATGAATGGGGAGATAAATGATTGATTTAAGTAGATAAGGGGAGGGTTATGTGAGGGAGAGTGGGTTTTGTTGGTGATGTTTGGGTTGTTTAGTTGGGGGGTTGAGGGTGGAGGGGGTTTTGATGATGGGGGGTGTTGTTTGGTATGTATTATTGATTAGTTGTTTAGTTTGATTATTGAGGAAGGAGGGGAGTAAAGTGGGGTGTGGTTTAGATTTGTTTTAGGATTGAGTTGGTGGAGGGAGTTGGGGTAATGTGGAATGTTTGATATTTTGGGATAGTGGGTAGGTTGTGGGTAGTATAGGGTTGAGAGAGGGGAATTGGGGGTTGAAGTTTGGGTGTGTATAAGGGGGTTGTGGGTGGGTGATGGGGAGTAGGGGTTGAGGTTGTGGTATGGGGGGATAGGGGGTGGTGGTTGGGTAGGGGTGATTTGAATGTAATAGGGGGAGGTGGTTATATGAGGAGGGATATTGTAAGGTTATGTTTGTGGTGATTTTGATTTGTTTTATTGGTAGGTTGGTAGTGGGTTGTGGGTGGGTGTTGATTTTTTATTGGGGGTTTTGGGGGGTTTGGGGGGGTTTGTGTGGTTTGTTTAGATAAGTGGAGTGTTTGTATTTAGGAAGGGTTATAGGGTTATGTTGTGGGAGGGTAAATGGATAATCTTGTTATGTTTGGTTGAGGATGGTTTGGGTGGTTTATATGGGGGATGGTTGTAGGTGGGAGGGGTGATTGGTTGGGTTTTGAGGGGGGGGGTTGTATATAGATGTTGGTGAGAGTGGGTATTTGTTGTTATTTTATGATGAAATTGGTTTGGGAGGGAGAATGTTTTTAAGAAAAGAAAGAAAAGAGATTTTTTGTTGTTTGGTAAGGTGGGTAGGGGGGGATAAGAGGGAGGTGGGGATTGTTATTAGGGGGTTTATGGGGATTATGGGTTGGGGATGAGGGGGGATTAGTTATTAGGGGGAGGGTATGAGTGTATTATATTTTATTTGGTTAATGGTATTGTGTGAGTTGTTTTTAAGGGCCTAGTGGAGATGTGAGATGAGTGTGAGGTTGTTTATTGGAGGTTTTTTGTTGGTTATAGGTGTTTAGTTTGGTAGTTAGGGGATATCTTGGAGGGGGTGATTAGGAGTGAAGTGAAAAGTATCTGGGGTGTGATTGGTATTATGATATGAATTTGTAGTGGTGTATTTGGATAAAGATTAGGTGGGTGAGATTCAGAGTAGGTGAGGTGGTGGGTTGATAGTTGGGATGTAGGGTAGGGTTGGAGGGTATGTAAATGAAGTTGAGGATCATAAGGATTGTATTGGTAATTATGATTCTAGGGGAGGTTATTGTGAGATGTAGGGTAGTGTTTTGTTGTTGGAAGTGTATGTTTGGGTTGTATATACTGTTGGGGGTGTATGTGTGGGGGGTGTTATGTAAGATGTGGTTTTGTTGTAGTTATGTATTATTGATAGATGTGTGATGGTTAGTTGGAGTATGTGTAGAATGAGGTGTGGGCAGGTATCATGTGGTTTGTAGAAGGTGATATTATGATGTGAATTTGGGTGGAGTTGAGGTTGGGGTAACTGTGTGAATGGTTTGTATATTTTGGGGGAATAGGTTTAGTTCTATGTACTACTCTGGTAATCGCTCTTTTTCAAATGTGTATATCCTAAATGTTATATGCCACCTTTGAATAGTGATTTATCATGTTTCTACTGAATCTTATATATTTACAGGTGTTGCCACGGTTGGGGTTATTAATTTGAGCTTGAGTCAATGATCCATGGACCACTGGTGCTTGATGTGGTACACATCTTCTGTTCATCAATTACCTGAACAGGAGAATAGGTGAGTCAAAATCAAAATACAATTACAATACTTAATGACTATTTAGAGGTATGTGGAGATAAATCACAGAAAACACTTTTTAAAATTTTGTAATTGTGTTAAATATTAGGTGAAAGTAAACTCACCGGATTCTAGTAAATTACAAACTGTCTTGACACTTGAACATAGATTGTGGGGCTTGGAGGCCCATGTCACCAAATAACATAAATGTATAACTGCTTAAATGATTAAAGGACCTACAGAATACAACGTACTATGACACTTATTCCATAGTTGATGACTTGAAACATAGGTATGCCGAAGAAAAATCCATGAAAATAAATACAGTAGTGATTTAAGACTAGTTTTCTGATGCCAAATCTCACTTAGCAGCCAGTTTACGCCCCACCCACATTTAGCGTCGGAATCGGCGGTGTGATCGACGTGTGATTGACAATTCATTTGTTTACGTCATGACGCGTCATCTACAGAATTTAATTCATTCGTCCGGTCTTTAGATGACTGTCACATTTTGGCGATTTAAAAGGGGCGTTCCCAGGACAATTAGATATAATTACTAAATACCCCAAAATTGATTGATTTCATGAGAAATGACTGCTAATTCTTTTTGTTCGGAAAATTACTTATAGAGAGCCGAATTGTGAAAATTAGGCCATCTAGACGCTGTAGTTCCTTTAAAACACATTTTCATGAAGTGACTTATTTCTTTTATGCAATTAATTGAAAATCTTTTTTTTTTAATACACACTCATAATTAGTCTCTAGTGCACTAAAGAGTTTAACAAAACATCATCCAAGGTGAAGTTGCTTTGCTCCATAAAAGACCTCCCCCTCCCTCCCCTCCAAAAAATAATAATAATTCCTTTTGAGCTTGCACCTCATTCTTATTTGCATAACAGACTTTTGAAACAGTTGGGCAACCATTTGTAATTGTCATCTGTTTCACGAACAACTGGTGCTGTAGTCATCGATGACACACAAAACAAATTAACCCATGTACAAGAAGTTGCTAATAAAAACCGATTTCAGGCTATAGTCCATTATATGACTTTTATAATGTTACAACTGATTTATATTCTGATTTTCTCTATTATATTTTGTTTATATTTCTAGGCCTACCCCTACAGTGCATGCATTACAGACAGTCAGCTGCCATAGACTTTGGGACATATTCAGCCCTCAACGGTATCTGAGACTCTGAGCTGCGTTATGTGTGGTGAGGAATCAGCGATGTGGGCATATTGCGTGTAATGTCTTCTGACCATCCTTTTCTGCACCCCTGCAAGTCAAGGACCTACTGCTACCTTTTCTGAACATATGGCTGTCTCGGTAGGTTGAAAATGAATTTATCATAATATTGATGACAATTAAAATGTATTATAACTTAAGTTTTATACATGTATTTTGTTTAAAAGTCATCATGTTGAAGACTGAACATGACAACATCAGATCTAAATGTAGTCTAGACTTGAATTTATCAGATCCAGGAAGTCACAAAATGTTGCACTATTTACTTACTATGTACTGCTCTGGTAATCGCTGTTTTTCAAATGTGTATATCCTAAATGTTATATGCCACCTTTGAATAATGATTTATCATGTTTTCACTGAATCTTATATATTTACAGGTGTTGTTACGGTTGGGGTTATTAATTTGAGCTTGAGTCAATGATCCATGGACCACTGGTGCTTGATGTGGTACACATCTTCTGTTCAGCGATTTTCCTGAACAGGGAGAATAGGTGAGTGAATTGTTCTGTTTTATTAATGTTTAGGATATGTAGTTACACTTCCAGCTACATGTGAACTTCATGAATGATTTGTTCAATCTTTGCTGATCCCTGTACCAATTTGTAGTGAATGTTTTCTTTTCTTCATTTTAGTGATATTTTTCAATTTGTTATTTAAATGAAGAAATGATAATAGTTGTTAAGTGCTATTCGAACACGTAATATAATTGCTCAGTTACAGACAGTAGAATGAGAGTTAACATTGAAGTCAAACATTTTCATTAAGTTTGTCAACATTTAAGAAGAATTAATGAAAATTTGTCTTTAATAAAACCATATCATTTACTAGTATCAAAGTTAACTTCAATCTTCTGTGTGTTTGTTTATAATTTTTCACATATCACCAGATTTAGAGATGGCCAGTCACAGTTTCAGGGCAGTCATTGCATCCATGACCAACTACTTTGACCTGGACATTTAACAAGTGGTGGGTAAGCTAGATTTATACAGGGAAACCCCGTAATAACGAGGTAGTCAGGACTTTTTACCTTGTAATAACTGGAATCTCGCTGTAACCGAGCTCGATATAAGTGAAGCATTATGCCATTGGAACAATCCGGACCAAAGGATTCTCCATAAACAGGACCTCTTATAAGCGAGCTCGTTAAAACAGGGTTTCCCTGTACATGTTTAAATATTTAAAGTTTGAAGTGCAATTATGTGATAATCCTTTTTATTTTCAATTAAAGCTCATTATTGGTTTTGTTTTTACTTTTTGGCACTGCATTAAATTTGTATCTCACTCATGATTTAAAAGCCAAATATCTCCAATGACAGTTTTCCCCAAAACTTAGAATTTTGAAAGAGGTCTACAAAAATAGGTTTCTGCATGCTAATGACTTAGAAATAAAATGTGTTGTCAAGCATGGTGTGCAGCTATAAATAAATTATTTATTTTTATAATAAACAACCTAGGAATAACTGGGCATTTATTGAAACTTCTAGTTTTAATCACATCTCAACCTTCAACCAATTTTAAAGCAAACCATCAATATACTCCACTTCAATTTTGTTTTAAATGTACTGTATAGGGCAAATCTATATCTCACTATCTTCAATGATTCAGTGATCTGAGGATACATGATGATTATTTAGTATTTCGCATTTTTAGTATTAATATTATTTATTATAATCATCATCATCATCATCAACATCATCATCAACATCATCACCATCATCTGCATTGTCATCATAATCATCGTCATCATCATTACTATTAGTATTTCCTTTTCTTTCTTTTTTGGCAACAGGATTACCAAGATGGAACCGTCTTTTGTACTCCGAGCAAGTCACCATCACCATGAAGGTTGTTTCTTTTGTGGAGTAAAAGGAGGAGATCTTCGTCTGGGTTCCAATGAAGGGAAGGAGAGGGCATGGGTTGCAGCACTTCAGAGACTTGAGCTAGGTGATGAAAGAAATGCGCATGTCTTTAAAAGTATCCACGGTAGTACTAAGGAAGACTTTTGTACTTCACACATAGAATGGCACAAGGACTGCTATAGTTCTTTTACATCTGAAAACAAACTAGATAGATTGAGAAGAAAGTCAGAATTCACCATCAATGAACCAAGTTCATCAAAGACACAGCCACCTCCTACTACACGGAGTACTACACAGGCAATGAACTGGGAGATGTGCATATTCTGTCAAGAAAATGCTAAATCGAAACTTCATCAGATTCAGTCTCTAGAGAAGTCGACCCATATCTTAAAATGTGCACAGACTGATCCTGCCATGACTAACAGAATGGCTGGGGTCAGTGATTTGGTAGCCAGAAAAGCAATGTATCACCTTAAATGCTCCATTGTGTTTGAGAGAAAGTTTCTGAAAGGAAAGTCTTCCAGTTCAGTTTCAGAAGAAAACAAGGCAGATGCATGTTTGAAAAGGCTGTGTCAAGGCTTATGTCTAGGGTTGTCTAATGGCCATGTGTACCTCATGAGTGATGTATGGGAAGAGTATGGTAAATTGTGTAAAGAAGTGGGCACTATTGTGCCATCAAGGTACATATCTAGAAAGGCAACTTTCTATGCCAGAGTGCAGTTGATGATTGCAGAGAAAGCAAATTTTGTCCGTACGCTCTCGACTGGATCACTTCTGATGTATCCCGGTGAAAAATCAGACTTCCTCATTTCAAAAACATTGTCAAAGCGCTACCAATCTGGTTTTTCTTCTGATTCGGAATCAACTCAAGACAGCGTATCAATGGAAACTTCTCAGGACAACATCTTCCACGAAATGGTACATGTTGCACTCACAGTACGACAGGATCTACTGGACACTCCCGGACACTCTAGTGCATGGCACAACCTTGACCAGGAACATGTTGATAAGGTTATTCCCGATAGCCTTTTGTTATTTCTTCAGTTGCTATTCGGAGGGGTAGAAATGGTTCATGGTGACCTACAAGAAGATGCTTATACCAAGCAGGCTGTCTGCAGTATTGCTCAGGACATAGTTTATGCTGTTTCCAACAGGAAGAAGACAACACCAAAGCACATTGGTCTGGGTCTGGCTCTTCACCAGGCTACTCGCTCTGAAGGCCTGCTAAGCTTATTTCATGCCGCCAACCACACATAGGCATTGACTCGGTCAGACGGATCGATACCACCATTGCTGAGGAAATTCTGGACAGCTTCGCAACTAATGGCAATGTCTTTGTTCCAAATAACATCACCAAAGAATGGTCCACTGCTCTTGTGATAACATTGATATATTGGAAGCAACTCTCGATGGCAAGAACACCTTCCATTGCACTCAGATGGTTCTTTGGCAAAGAGGCCCAGCACCCAAACAAGAACTGATGGAAGAGGATGTGAAAATCTCCAGATCAAGGGCTATCGGGTCGAATGCTTTGCAGGATTTCCAAAGCATTGATACAGCGCATCTACCTCTTGGCCAACGATGTGGACCATCATTTGAGGAAGACAAGAAATTCCAGATGGAATGGCTCACCAAGGAATGTGAAGAGAGGCCAAAGGTACGAGCCAAAGATCTGGCATGGGTCGTGTCACGTGTCCATGATGGCGAGGAAGAGGGATGTCCTGTTCCGTCATGGCGAGCCTTCAACGAAGCAACCTGTACAACCAATCCCCATGTTACGACAGCAGGGATGCTCCCCATACTGCAGGCTCCGGCAGATGACAACAACACTCTTACTACTGTTATCAATCGATTTGTGGCCATATCTGAGCACATAGGACAGGAGCATACTGTCATCACTGCAGATCAGCCACTGTACAGTAGGGGCAAGGAGCTTATCTGGGCAAATCCAAAGTTTCAGATAGTTGTAATGCTTCTTGGAGGACTCCACATCTCATTCAACTTTCTGAAAGCAATTGGCCAACATATGGAGAGTGCTGGAGTAGATGACTTGTGGGTAGAATCGGGTGTGTACGCTGCCAACACAACAGAGACCATGCTTGAAGGAAAATCATATTACAGAGCTGTGAGGGGACACCAGCTAACATACGAAGCTTTGTGGCACATCAAGTGGCCAATGTTTGTTGCATGGTTGATAGAACATGACAATGACATTCACCAGGAAGTCAGAGGTCTTGCCAAACATGTTAGTGAGATGTTCAGGAACACATGTGACAGCAGCAGATCAGAGTGTGTTACCAGGGTTGGCATCCTATCCCATTTCATGGAAGATCACAACCTTCAGGGTCTTCTTGGAGAGTTTGAGAAGCAACATTGTGAAGACCCAAACTTCAGACTGTGGTCCAACTACATGGAAATGGTGGAAATCTTACTGGATTTCATAAGGGCTGAGAGAGAGGGTGACTGGCGACTTCATTTGGAATCCTTCAGTGCCATGTTGCCATGGCTCACCATCTATGATCACACTAACTATGCACGTTGGGGACCAGTCTATCTAGGAGACATGAACCTTCTTGAGAAGACAGCACCAGTTGTCCACAAGGAATTCATGGCAGGAAACTTTGTGGTGAAGAGGTCAAAACGATGTTTCAACCAAGTTTCGGCTGATGAAGCGACCGAGTGGGTGAACAGAGCATGCAAGATGCACAATGGCATAATTGGCATAACAAAGAATGACCAGGCCAGAGACAAGTTTTGCATCACATGGTCAGCGCGGTCACAAGTCATGCAGGATATGATCTCACTGTACCAGCTGGAAGATAGCGACGGAGAGGCAGTTTTCATTCGTTCAGATGGTCTTCCATCACGAAAGAAGCGTGATGCTGATGATGTGCAGAAGCTTGTTACCAAGCTTTTACAGTTTGATGTCTTCCATCAGAGCACGACGTCGCCTGACAATGGATTTGAAGATGGCTCGGCTGTTGGAGAAAAGCCCCTGGTATCACTTTTCACCAAGGACAAAGCAACAAGTGATGTGGTGAGTGACTTGCTTACTGCTGAAGAACGTGGAAAACAGGCTGTGCAGTGTTTCGTTAATCAACGCCTAGTCAATGATACTGTAGGGTTGCACGACACTTTGAAGAAACATCGTTCCAAAACCTTTGCTGATGTCTACAAATCAAATTTCTGATGGAAAGAAAGTCAAGACAATCAAAGCTGACAGGAGGTTACTTCAGAGGCTACTGAATGCTGTAACTGGGGGACGGTCATTGGAAATGGGCAACGTCCTACAGCATGAACTCTCTCCCATTCCACTGTCACTGGCTTTACATGGTGGAGGTATGAATACCACAACAAAAGCAGACCTCATCAGCATCGTTACAGGTGAAGTTAAGATACCACAGCAGGTTCCAGATGATGACAAGAGAACATGTGTCATAATTGATGGTCATGCACTGATTCAAGCCTTAGGAAAGCCAAGTGGATGTCGCACATTTGGTGATTATGCTGATGTCTTTGTCAAAGCTGTAACACAACACCTTAGACACCGTACGACAAGAGTAGACGTTGTATTTGACCGTTACAGAGAGGGATCAATCAAGGCAGGTACCAGAACAAGACGAGTAGGCAAGAAGAGACCTGTCCGAAAGATCATTGACACTCCGCATGCTCCTCTGCCCCATGTTTGGGCAAATTTCATATCACTGGATGCAAACAAGGCAGATCTTGCTGGATATCTTTCAAAGTGTCTAATTGCCAAAGGAGACACTCTACCATACCAATATGAGCTGGTGACTGGTGGTGGTTTCGTGAATGCCACAGAGGCAAGGTCAACCAGGAGAGTGACCTCCCCCTTCAAGCCAATCATGAAGAGGCCGATACGAGGATTGTACTTCATTCATGTGAGGCAGTTAATGAAGGTTACCAAAGAGTGTTGGTTCACAGCAGAGACACAGATGTGTTCCTCCTTCTGGTCAACTTCTTACCTCAAGGAGCTGAAGTGTGGATGATCTCTGGAACGGCAAAAAAGAGGAAATGTTACCCAATCCATGCAGTTTCACAACAGCTGGCACCATCAGTGAGGTGCAATCTTCTCAGTTTCCATGCTGTTACAGGCTGTGACAGTACTTCTTCCTTCAGTGGACATGGGAAGAGGTCATGCTGGAAGATCTTCATCAAGTTCCCCTTCCTGGTGGAGGGAGTTGGCCGAAGTGGGGAACTTGAGCCGATTGAGACATTTGTTTGTCGTCTATATGGCACACCACAACTGTCATCCGTCGATCATACCAGACTGCGACTTTTCAGCAAAGGAAAGAAGAGCCTCGAGTCTCTTCCACCAACTAGAGATGCGTTGAAACTCCACACAGCACGAGCCAACTACCAAGCCAAAATCTGGTTGCAAGCAGACAAGGAGGTTGTAGAAATATCAGCACCCTCTGATACCGGAGCTTGGAAGTATGACTCTGGCAGTCTGCATCCTGTCTGGACAACTTTGCCACCAATCCCAAAGGCTTGTTTGGAGCTTGTAACATGTAGTTGCAAATCAAAATGCAGCACAGCTCGATGCACTTGCTTTAAAGCAAATTTCAGATGCACCTTTGCTTGTGGATGTGATGCAACAGACTGCTGTAACCCATCTTAGCTGATGAAAATGATAGTCAAAGTTCTGTCTCAACTAGAAATGTATGTTACTTTGTCAGTTGGTTGGATAAGGCTCTAATATAAGCTGCAAATGTATACTTGTCATAAGGTTACATATTTGATTATGTCGTGCAGTAAAGTATAGAGTGTAAGAGAACTAAACAATTCTTGTGCGATGTATATATACTGAAATTTACTTAAAGGGGATAGTTGAGTTTTGGTAGAGAGGGCGCTAGACTACTTTTTTTTTGTGAGGTAATGAAAAACTGAGTGTAAAATTTGAAAGAGCATAATATTTAAATAATAAAATCATCTTTGTTAGATCAAAATCGGTTCAGAGACGGCTGAAATATCCATAAACATAACAATTTGTAATAAAGCTGAGGCCCCAGGTTTATTAGAGAATTTTGAACCATCCGTTAAAAATTCAAAAAAATGCTTCCTCTTTTCAAAAAGTTACAAAATAGGTATTTAAATAGTTGTTGGTTATTTCTCTATCTAATCACTATTTCAACAAAACATCAAATGCACAATATTTTATTCAAAATGGTTGAAACCAATGAGTGTTTAGAGAGCGCCCTCTTACGTTTTAACGGCTCTTTTTGAATGATAACATGATCTTTACTATGTCATTTGTAATTTTGTGTTCCTTTCTAGTTATAACTATTAGTTTGTAATGTAATGATGCAGGTTTTGGTTACTAAAATTCAGTTTCACCAAAACTGTACTCTCCTTACCAGAACTCAACTATCCCTTTAAATTGCAGTTTAACAAAAAAAAAAAAAAAATTGTCAGTCAGATTAGGCTCCTACATTAGCCATAAGTGTTAAAATGTCATAAGAGTCCATAAATATAATACTTTCATTTTGTAGGTAACAGTGTAAGTGAGCTGAAATATCATCGTTCATTGCCTCAAAATGACTTCTATCGCAATTATATAATAAACCAACATAATACAACATGTATATGATAGATAGATGTAACTTTGTAAATGATATATGAACGTATCAACTACTGTAAATTAAATTACATAGAACAAAATCAGGACTAGAATATTGGATTCAATATAATAAGCTCAATATTGTTGTTGGAAAATGTCTGATGTCTGATGACTGAAGCGAATGACTAAAGTCACTAAACGAAAGGCAAGGCTATACAGGAAATCTAGAGACCCTCGTAGACTTCCTCACAAAACCCAGGACTGGGAGAAGTTTAAGGAATTCCAAAAGTCGTGCAAGAAAACTTTTAGAAAAGCGGAAGAAGACTTCGTCTTGTCTTCAGTTATTCAAGGACTTGAAAACAACAACCCCAAGCCCTTCTGGAGATACGTATCATCTAAAAGGCAAGACAGGACTGGAATACCTCATCTCAAACAAGCTGGAAACTTGATCCACGAAAGCAAGGCCAAGGCTCAGATTCTAGTGGATCAATTCAAGTCCGTCTTCAACAGAAACTTTTACCATGCACCCACCATGACCGGCCGCAGGCATGGTAAAATCAGACCGCTTCACATCTCCGTGAATGGCGTTGAAGCACTACTCAGAAAGATCATCGTCTCGAAAGCTGCTGGCCCAGACTTGATTCCCAACATCGTACTGAAGGAGTGTGCTAAAGAGCTTGCCCCAGGACTTGCCGATATTTTCCAGTTATCAATAGACTCTGGTACCCTACCATCTGACTGGAAATCTGCCCATGTTTCACCGGTCTTCAAGAAAGGCGATATACACACGGCAAGCAACTATCGACCTGTTTCCCTTACATCTGTGGCATGCAAGCAGCTTGAACACATCATATGCAGACACTTACTTCAGCATCTCCAAGAAAACAACATCTTATCTTCACTTAATCATGGGTTCAGGTCTGGTCACTCGACAGAGACTCAATTGCTCACTACATTTCATGATCTTCTACTCGCACATGACAAGAAAATTCAGACTGATATCATCATACTGGACTTCGCCAAGGCGTTTGACACTGTACCACACTCACTCCTGTTACACAAGCTGAACCACTACGGTGTAGACGGCCCAATTCATCAGTGGCTGCAATCATTCCTCACAGAGAGAAAGATGAAAGTGGTGGTAGATGGAGAGCACTCGAGTACTGAGACTGTAACCTCCGGAGTACCCCAGGGAACAGTACTAGGACCCATCCTCTTCTTGTGCCACATACATGACTTGCCAGACGAGGTGAAGTCCCAAGTTCGCCTTTTCGCCGATGACTGCGTTCTTTATAGGCAGATAAAGAATCAGCGTGACCATCTGAAACTACATGACGACCTCACTAAACTTCAACAATGGGCAGCCAAATGGGGGATGACATTCAACGCAGACAAATGCCACGTCATTAGTACTGACTCCAAGACTTCTCACTTCTACACTATAAATAACCATATCCTGAAACACACTGCACAACACCCATACCTTGGTCTTACCCTCTCCGAAGACTTGAAGTGGACCCACCACATCACCAACACTGTCAAGAAGGCGAATGCAGTTTCGGCACTTCTGCGCCGTAACTTGAACTTCTTTCCACAAGAATGCAAAAGAACGGCATACATAGCATTGGTACGCTCAATCCTTGAGTACGGCGCCTGTGTGTGGGACCCCTACCTTCAAAAGGACATATCGAGATTGGAAAGGATTCAGCGGAGAGCAGTGAGGTTCATCGCAGGTGACTACACTTCGCGCGAACCAGGCTCGATGACCAGGATGAGAGAAAGACTCGACCTACCAACTCTAGCATCAAGACGCCAAGTGTTGAAGCTTACATCCTTCTTCAAGGTGGTCAAGGGGTTGGTCCCAGCCCTTCCTATTGGAAATTTTCTAGTCAAACAAAGACCTAGAAGAAATATCAGAGCCAGAGAGTTCACTGGCTTTGAAACCCAAAATATATTAGAAAGACAGTTAACAAATAATCATAAATGTTACATTGTTAGGCATTGCAAAACAGAGCAACTCAAACAGTCATATTTTGTACAAACTACGCTGGCCTGGAACCAACTCCCGAACGAAGTGGTAGACAGCTCATCACCAGAGGTGTTCCGCAACAAGATCGGCAAGAGTCACCTACGTTACGACTAGCTAAACTAGCGCCCTCTCCTAATCCGGTGCACTATACCATACCAGGTCCTGCACTGTAAAACATCCAGATCCAGATTTGCATGTTTGTGTAGTAAAACAGTTTTGAACATGCCTTGAACATACCCTTAAAGGGGCCACACCTATCATATCAGTTAGGCTGCAACTCAGTATGGATAGCTACACTTTCTTAAAACGTTATAATGTAGGAGCCTCTAATGTAATTCAAGTTTCTTCCATTAATTGATGACCATTTTACTATAACATGTATACTTATATGTCCAGTCTGGTTCCTTTAATTTATGTAATTGCTTACGCACAACAGAACTTTAGTTAATGTGTTATACGACAATAACAAAGTGACACCATATTTGAATATAGATGTGTACTTTTTGTAAGCTTGCAAAATTTGAAATTGTTTTATACACTGCATTTGTATTTATGAAGTTCATTATTTTCATAAATTAATTTCACTATGGAAACTTTCTATCCACAACTGATTCCGAAAGTCAAAGATTATTTCAGTTGATATACTAAACTTGTTTCACATTAATTTCATTTCAGACAGAAGTTCTCTTTTGTTTAACATGCCGTCACATGAATAATGTTCAAAGAAAGTTTGATCTGTATTTCCAGAAATTAATAATGTGTCGGTAAATCATAGTTTTTTGATTCAATTCATTCTATTCAGTTTAATTTGATAAAAGCTTAAATTCAAAACTACGTTCTTGCAGTTGAAGCATGGATTGAATATATTTGTTAAACATGGGATAATGAAATCAAATGGTAAAGCCATGCATCCATCATTGCCATAAGTTTGACATGTTCAAATTAGAGAGGTATATACATGTATATGCCAGGGCATAAAGCCAAGTAGTTATTTTGTATAGTTTCATCTAGTTTATGGCTGTACTTATAATTAGGTCTATATGCAGGTATACGATGTACATTTTGAATCAGTTTATGTGTGCTTAATTGTACAATGTAATCATAACGTCAGTTTGAATTTAAGACAGGCAATTCACTGTAAAGTAAAAGTATTGTTAAATGTAGCAGCTATACAACACTGATGTTAAATCTGTCTTGAAATAAGTGATATATAAATATGTTCTGATGCATGAACTTATCATTCAAATGAATCTGCACCAGTAAAACTTGTAATACAAAGTTGCAGGAATGCTAGGCTGTTTGACAATGGAAATGTTTTGAATAGATATCGAATGAGCATAATTATTGTCTCTGTTACAAGTACCGTGCATGGATGAGGACTTTCATTTTTGGAAATGTGAATATCATCCAGATACCTACTATTGTGAATTTCTATGTTTTGTTCAGTCAACAATGAAGTAATTATTTGTTGTATTTATTTTACACATAATTTACCTTACTATCATCTTAATTTGTTTGGACAAAACAAAATCTGTCAAAAAATCTTTGACGTACAATTATGAGAAGTTTTCATGAGGGGAATGAACGTTTGTGTTAGATTTACTATAGACGTATTTTCATAGCCCGTCATATGACTATATGACAAATTGAATTGGGTTTGCAAAAAATCCTCTTCTGAATGATTGATTGATTTTTATGGCATTATATGATGTACAGCCATCAGACTTCAAGGCTGTGAAAATTGCTTGAAAACAAAAATTATAATCACATTTCATATTGCTCTTCAATCTTGTGTCATAATTTATATTTTGTTATGAGTTTGAGTTGTCAGCCTGTTTATGTGTATATTTTATATATGCGTGTGTGTGTGTGTGTGTATGTGCGTGCGTGCGTGCGCGCGCGTGTGTGTGTGTGTGTTTGTGTGCGTGTGTGTGTGTGTTTATTAGTGAGTTTATTGTTTTCTTTTTCCAAAAAATATAAATGCACGAGTCTATGCGTTGGTGAGAGATGTGAAATATAGATGTATATATAAATACACACACACACACACGCCCACGCACGCACACACACACACACACACACACACACACACACACACACACACACACACACACATACTCACACACACACACACACACGCACACACACACACACACACACACGCACATACACACACAAATATTACGTGTAGGCATAGCAACATTAAAGGGGTAAATCCTTGTAATTAAAGCCCATGACGAAACAATTGTTGCCATGGAAAAAGGCTCGGTGCTATATCATCTCATTTTAAATTGAACAATGGGGTCACAGTTCAATACACAAATAAATAAGATAGGTACCTAATGCTGCGCTATATCATAATGATGTCGATTAAATGCATTATTATATTGACGTCCCGCAATGTCCACATGCCAAAATACGCAACCATACATGAACGCGCGTTTAGCGCGCTGCGCGTGCAAAATATAGAAAAATTAGTGTGTAATTTGACACCGCTTAACAGGTTTCATGGTTATGATGACTCTTTATAATGATTTTTCTGTTTTCTTTACCTACATTACTGCGAATAAAAATGTAATTTGCTTTTCCATACCTTCTTTTCTACTGCAAGCACAATGAAATAGAAAACATGCCTTTTTAAAGAAAAAAAACACCAAAAAAAGAAGAAAAAAAAG
The DNA here is from genome assembly GCA_037951105.1 of Echinarachnius parma. Classification (NCBI taxonomy): domain Eukaryota; kingdom Metazoa; phylum Echinodermata; class Echinoidea; order Clypeasteroida; family Echinarachniidae; genus Echinarachnius; species Echinarachnius parma. The sequence continues at coordinate 7,846 of JBAMJV010010488.1, read as the reverse complement.
TGGTTTCTATGCAAATAATTTCGTTGCTAAGCAACGATATTATGATTATTACGGACACAATTTTCGTCCATTGAATAGCCAATGTCGTTTTTTACGGCATCATGCCTTTTATGCAAATAATGTTATTGTTTTCTCAAGATATCTGGCTTCAAACATGTGAATGCATTATCAAAAATCTAACAAAATCGCCAGAGTTGGAGAAATGGGCGTGGTCTATTCAATGGCTGTTTCCATGGTAACGGTGCATTTTTGAGGTTGGCATCCGCCCTAACATTGATCAGTATGACTTCCTGCATCGATCCATGATAAATTCAGAGCATTAACAAAAAATGCCCTCCAAAGTAAAAAACGAGTCTTGGCTGGTCTACTATATAGTGTTGTTATAGTTTAGATTGTACTTATACATATATAGTACAGTTCAGCTTGTTATACATTGTATAAATTATGTTTTATTATACGCATGTTCGTATACTCTTTCCTATATCCATGTCGTAACCTATGGACCTCTGCCATGTGCTGTTGTGCCTGAAATAAAGTTTTGAATTGAATTGATTTTAATTGAATACGTGATTATTATGAAACAAAACTGTGTTCCTGGTACAATTTACATGCTAAGATTATATAAATGTACACAACTTCTGATAAAACAGCAGGCTAATCATAAAAAACTGATTTAGTTTTACCGTTTTTTTTGTTTTGATCTTTTTCTTTGCTTTTATCTTTTTCTTTGTTTTTTATCTTTTTCTTTGTTTTTATCTTTTTCTTTGTTTTTCTTTGTATTACTCTTTATATTTTGTATTGTTTTATGCAAAAGAGAATGCAATAACGTTTATTCACCATGCCAAAAGGGAATACTAACAGTACATGTGAAAAGATGGGCATAAAACTGCAACATAAAAGGTGCATCTAAAAACTCTGTATGTTATGTATGGAAGGATTACAAAAATTAAAAATTCAGTGACACGCGATCACAAAATGTTACATTACACCCGGATCGTTGACCCGGTGTGCGCAAATGTGGTGTCAAAAGATGCCCAAGACTCTAAAGAAAAAAGTCATGAAGTCGCACCGTAAAATATTTAAGCATTGCGAAGTAATCACGAAAATTGAGGAGGGGGAGGGGTGGGGGCTAAATCAGCCCCCAGTCTTTTTAGGGTTAAAACAATGCCTGTTGTACCATTATGTCTTAATTAATGTATGTAAAATGTAGTTGCATAGATACCATGCATTCTATACCTAACTTTATGTAAATGAAAGCAAACTAGCTATGCCTGATACACTGTGCATTTGTATATCGGTACAGTATATGTACTTATTTTGACTATTGGCAAATTACCGGGTGTTTTACAATGTAATTTTCTAGATATGCTTAGGCCTACAGCATATCCTTGCTTTTTGGTTTTTGGAAGATACTATATTTAGTATTGACATTAGAGAATACAACGTATCTTGGCATGACTTGTAAACTAGGTCTGCAGAAAAAAACTCCATGAAAAAAACACAGTAATCAGTGAGGGAAAAGGTCCGATTAAGGAGATAATAGCTTTCCCCCAAAACGGCGATAACGATCGCTCGCGAGACGCAGGTGTCATATTTCAGCCACTTGAGCGAGCAAACTAACAGCTCTGACTAGATGCGTTCGAGTTGTTTATCGTAGCGAAGTCGTTCATGCATACCGTGCAGAGGAGAGCGCGCTAGCTAGCTTAGCAGATTTCTTGTTTTCTCGAAATTAGCATACTTACTGATCAGTTTATATCAAAATCATATCATGATCATTGTTATTTGTTTATAATTATAACGGTGTAACTTTGGTTGGGAAGGGGGATCAACAACAATACTGTGCGTGATGATGTAACATGAAAATAAGCAACAAATTCTAAGTTATTTATAACGGCCGTGCTTACATAAAATATTGTTACAGTGTAATTTGGATGAATGTTTTAAACAAATCGATTTGTTTCACACTGTTGCCATGGATGTGCATTACTGAATGTTGGTTTTGAAGAATGACTGAGCAAGTAGATGAACAAGTATATTATATATCTTTGGAATAAAATGATTTTAAAAAAAATAGCGTTTTTACTCTCGCTCTCAGTGTAGTCAGGTTCAATATGTAAAGTTGTAAACTTTTTTGGGGGATTTGTAAACCTATACATTTTTGGAATCTGTATAGTATAAGAAGTCAAAAAACCAATGTTTACAATTTGCCGGAAGCATTTATGGCGGCCATCTTGGATTTTCAAAATGGCCGCCATAACAATAGGTGTTTCTCATTATCTCAGCTTCCAGGTGGCCTAGAGTAATGATTTTAATGGCTAAACATATGTTTTCAGGGATGGGGAAGACAGTGGTACAATGTAAAATAAGATAAACATAACCACAAAGCGGCCATCTTGGATTTTAAAAATGGCCGCCTTGAAAATCAGTGTTTTTCAATATTTCAGCATTCATGTGGCCTAGAGTCATGATTTTAACGGCTAAACATCCATTTTCAGGGACTAGGAGGCCAGTGGTACCATGTACAATGAGTCAAACATAAGGCTCCACAAAGCGGCCATCTTGGATTTTCAAAATTGCCAACTTGAAAATCAGTGTTTTTCAATATCTCAGCATCTAAGTGGCCTAGAGTCATGATTTTAATGGCTAAACATACATTTTTCAGGGATTTGGAAGCCGGTGGTATGAATTAAAATACCGTAAGCTACACACAACCACAAAGCGGCCATCTTGGATTTTCAAAATGGCCACGAAAATGCGTTTTGTTTCACTATTTCGGCATGCAAGTGGCTTAAAGTCATGATTTTAACGGCTAAACATACATTTTCAGGGATGAGGAGACCAGTGCATGGTACAAAGCAAATGAATCTAAACATTACCCAAGAGTGGCCATCTTGGATTTTCAAAATGTCCACCTTGAAAATACGTTTTTTTCTCACTATTTCAGCATCCAAGTGGCTTAGAGTCATGATTTTAATTGGTAAACATACATTTTCAAGATGAGTAAGCCAGTGGTTTAAAGTAAAGTAAGCTTAACATGATAAGGATTATAATGTTAGTTTCATTATAACAGATGTTCTGAATGGTTCAGAAATTCAATGTGTAGCATGTTATACCTCTAGCATGTCTAGATAGCTTATTGACATATAGGTTTTCCCGCTCAATTTTACATTTTTTTCAATCGAATTCATTAAGGGTCATTCAAATTCACGCATTACCGCGTAATCGTTGGTATCGGTCTTCCAAATTCCGAATAAGTGCAAGCGAATTCATGCATACGCATAAGCTTTCGTTAATAGATACAGAAGTTCATTTATGGGCATTCGAATTCGCGAATGTGCAGCCAACTGTCAACTGCCCTTTCGCGAATTCGAATGACCATTGATGAAAAGGTATGCTCTTTGTGCAAATTCACTTGCTCACACGTGATTTGGAACGACTATTTACGAATTCGAATGCTGCTTTGACACGGCGATCGCAAATCGCGCGAATTCGTTTGCTCCTATTATCAATTGGATTGACACAATCGCGAAATTGAGCGGGAAAACCTATATTTATGCAGAGTCTTTGCATTTCATCATCCTCATCACTGTCACTGGTCGACAACATATTATTCCTACATTCCTCGTCATTCTTGCACTGAGTGCTACACTGGCAGAGGTCTATGCATCAGTGCTGTAGTCCAGTCCGGACTCGGACTCGCTTTTGATGGTCTCGTGACTCGGACTCGGAGCCGAGTCCGTATGTAAAACATATGGGAACATGCTATTTCGTTGGGGACACGGACTCGGAACTTGTGGACTCGACTACAGCACTGCTATGCATGATAAATTTGTGGACCTACACGAGCATCAATATGTTGGAACAGTCTGCTTGGGTCCTACTAATTAGCAAGAACAAGTGCAAAATAATGCGACAAGCGTGAATAAGTGCGAATCTGCTGTGTCATTGTAGTAGCCATGCTGCAGCGGATCCCGGAATTGGTGCAGAGCAATACCTGCCTGGCCACATAATGTGACATGGATCGTTGGATGTGCTGCTTGAGATGCAATGCTGACATATCCAGAATGATATAATCACACAGTATGGTATTGAAGCATTCACTGAGGTATTTGAATGTCACTACCAGACTAATGTCTCTGATAAGATCATTCTGGTGTATGAAACAAACAAGTCTGATTCCCTGAAGAATACCACAAGGGAGAATCAGACAAGGAGATTTTCCGATCCAATATCATATATCAGAGATGACACCAACATATCACATTCCAAGTATGACCCGTTTCTTTTCCCACGACAAAACGAAGACTGATCCGACTGCGTATCTGACAGCAAAAACACTGGAGTACAACCAACATGACCGAGCATGGTGGATCAGTGGTTGGAATGTCCGCCTCATGCATGGGAGGTCCCGGTTCGATCCCAGACCGGGTCATACCAAAATGGCACCTTCTGCCTTATAGCCAGGTGCTCGGCATCTATATAATGGAGAAGGGAATTTTAATCACACAATTTACCAGAGGACTGGCCCCCTTCTGTAACTTTCGCTACATTTTGTAGACGTGTGGCATAAAGCTAATGAATCGGGGATAGGCGCCGCCATATATGCCAACATTGGCAAGAGAAGGTCTTTAACTTTTAACTTTTTAACAACCAACATGACCAGGGCTCGTCAAAGCTGGATATTGCATCTGCCACAGGGCGTATTAGGAGCAACAGCGAGATGCAAATCGAGGACAATGATCACGAAGAGGCGGATACACTGATGATCCACAATACAGGCATCAAAGATAAGCCTGCGTGATGCAGAATTTGTGGTTTTCATTCCATAGACTGATGTTCTGGTGGTGGTCATGGCACTATTCCTTTGCTGAGAAACCCGTCCATGTCGATGCCTTCCGGAGTAGTCCAAGTACATCCAATATAGGCAGCTCTAGGTCCAGAAATGCAAATGCTATTCTAGCCTATCACGCAATCACAGGGGCAGGCAACACAGGATGGTTCTTTTGCATAGGCAAGGCAACCAAGCTGCAAGTCTACCTCAACAGGTGTAGAAGTCATCAATGCACTGTAGTTGCTTTTATATGCCGCTGAAGTCATTGAAGATCGGCTGTCATCACTTTCTACATTCGTCTGTACTGCATATGTACTAAAGGGCATCCCCGATTTGTTCCAAGCAGCACATTCACTGAGTCCAGATCCGGGCCACATTATGAGGTCAAGAAAGCCTTGCTCAGCAGCCGTTCCTGGATCCACTGCAGCATGACTTCTACAAGGACATATCAGCTGATCAGGTAAATCCGGTCCTCCCAACTTTCAAAGCCATCATCGAGATGATGAGATGCCAGTGCAGAGAAGACTGTTCAACATTGATGCTCTTGTAGGACCAATATTTACCATGCATAGTTCAGCATGAACTCAGTGCTAGAATGACGAGGACTCTCGGAATGACATGTTGCCGACCAGTGATAGTAATGATCATGATGATGATTATGACATGCAAAGATATTGCTATAAATTTGTCCAAGAAGCGGCCTAGATATAATAAAGTTAATGACTTGCTACACATAAAAGTGCCGAGCCATTATTAACAAACATTATAATATGGTGAACAAGATAAACTGCTATATTGTTATGCAAGCTTTTTTTAACTTTATACCACTGGCTTCCTCATGTGCGAAAATGTATGTTTAGCCGTGGAAATAATGACTCTAAGTCTATTGGATGCTGAGATATTGAGAAACAGAGATTTTCAAAGCGGCCATTTTGAAAATTCAAGATGCCGCTTTGTGGTTATGTTTAACTTATTTTACAATGTACCACCAGTTTCCTCATCCCTGAAAATGTATGTTTATCCATTAAAATCATGATTCTAAGCCACTTGAATGCTGAAATATTGAATAGCACTGATTTTCAAGGCGGCCATTTTGAAAATCCAAGATGGCCGCTTTGTGGTTGTGTTGATCTTATTTAACATTGTACCATTGTCTTCCCCATCCATGAAAACATATGTTTAGTCGTTCAAATCATTACTCTAGGCCACCTGGAAGCTGAGATAATGAGAAACACCTATTGTTATGGCGGCCATTTTGAAAATCCAAGATGGCCGCCATAAATGCTTCCGGCAAATTGTAAACATTAGTTTTCCGACTTCTTATACTATACAGATTCCAAAAATGTATAGGTTTACAAATCCCCCAAAAAAGTTTACGAAAGCTAAAATTTCGACATAGTGAACCTGACTATTTGGTAAAAATAAATTTCCATTTGATCTTAGAGAATAACTATATTCACAAAATTGAAAGGATCTTTTTAAATAAGGCGGAGTTAACTCATGTGTTGCCTTATATACCATTGAGTTTAAATGAGAACTTCGCCTTGCTGCTAATGATATTAAACCAACTCGATCATGCAAATCTATAATTGACATATGTCTGTAAGGGCTAACCCCTAACATAATTCGGCAAGCTCTGTTTTGGAGCTTCTGCAATAAATCAGTGTGTTTAGCACAGGCCGTTCCATATACCAAGTCTCCATAGTCAAATATTGGGAGAATCATTGCATTATACACAATTTTCAAGTAAAAAAAAATAATATTATATCGTAAACGAGATAGAAGACCTATCAATTTACTAATTCGAATACAAATATTTTCAGTGTGTAAATTCCACTTTAAATTTGAATCAAGTATCATACCAAGGTATTTTGTAGACTGTACATATTGTATTTCCTTGTCATTTAATATTAAGTTTAAATGATTACATTTATGTAACATCTTATTAGAACCAAATAACATACTGACCGTTTTATCAAAGTTAAGGCTCAGTTTAGAATTACACAGCCAGCTATATATATTCAATAAGTCGGAATTAATTGTTTCTTATATAACATTTGTGTCCTTGTGAGAAAAATAAATTACTGTATCGTCTGCATATAAATGTACATTGCAATGCTTTATGTGTTTCACAATATCATCAATATATATGATAAACAAAAGTGGCCCTAATATCGAGCCTTCAGGGACACCGTAATCTATATCCATTTCTGTCGAGGTTGAAGAATTAAAAAGCGTACTTATCCGACGACCAGTCAGATAGCTACTAAACCATTGCAAACAAGCATTTAATACACCAATACTGGATAATTTATTTAATAAAATGGAATGCTTTTCGTAAATCAATGAAGACAGCACCAGTATACATTCCGCGATGGCTTATGCCGAAAGGGTGGGTAGCGTCGCGTCGCGTCGCGTTGAATGGAACGCGACCATTCGTCCAAGGCCCCCCCCCCCCCCCCCCCCCCGATTTTGCCGAAAGGGTGTGTTGGGAGCGTTAAGGCGCGTCAACGCTACCAAATGGCACATACGAGGGGGCTTATTCCGAATGTACGCGTTTAGAGTATATACTGTATATCATATGCATACTATGATGTGTACATCAAAGACGCGTCCGTAAATTGTGCCATTTCAATCTCTGAGTTTTCGTTTCGCCACCACGACGAAACACGTGATATCCTATGAGAAACCGACTTTTCCAGAAGATGGGATTTTATAGCGCATGGTTGATTGATTGAACCGATGCGTAAGGCGTGCGTGCTTCGGATGTACTGTAGTCGATATAATTATGAAGCATTATTACTGCGTTTGTAAAATACTATGATGTTCGATTCCAACGCTCTATATAGTTTACCGCGTTCCGCGCATTCCAGGAAATGGGTTTGTACAACCGCCTTGCATTGTATAATGAAGCTCATTTGCGAGTCATGTGTGTTCGATTGTGTACCTGAAAGTATATAAAACTTATGAAGGGCCTACTTTTTATCAAAATACACATTTACTAAAGATTCTACA
>JBAMJV010010487.1:0-148773 GCA_037951105.1 Echinarachnius parma | reverse complement strand
CTGTTGAAGGTGATTATGTTACATGGATACTAGTATAGAGTCTATATAAGAGCTAATATTGTGTGTGGCAGAGCAAGAACTTAAATATTATAATTATTATTCTTTACATTGTCTACAACCACCACCCACATCATAAATTTACCAACACCATCATCAAGATTCGTACTTTTGTAACAACATTTCGCTAAATTAATTTATATTGCACTTTCTTTATAAAAGTCGATTTAATTATCCTTGGGTTAGTGCCAGGTTTATCTTCTGACTTATATACGAGCAATGAAAAGGATTTCATGGAAGCCCCCCCCCCCCCCCCCCCCATTCAATTAAGGGTATTTGTGGCTCGATGGTTGAGCACCAGTCTAGCAATCCGGAGATCTTGGGTTCGATTCTATTTTTCTTTGCTCATTTTTATTCATAATTGTTATGAAGTATTTCGTACAAAGTGTTCACCTATATAAATTCGCTTATGTTTCAGAATTCTGTATGGTTAATGAAAATTCAAAACTGCGTCGTTATAATACATGGATAATATTGTCATCAATTACAATGATCAATTACATCTCTCTACCTCCATTAATGAGTTCATGGAAGAATCGATAGTTATTGAACTCTGACGTCATGACTAATCGAAACTGGTAGCACCTGCGATCAGCGACCCCATATGCACTGTGATCTTTCTCGTCGCTGCACTTTTGTTTGTGATCCGATATTCCGACACCTAAAATTATAAGATCTTTGATATAATGAGAGTGATTAGTTGTAGTTCATGTACTCCGTTTCCCCAGCAACCATATATAAATAATGTGTTTCACATTCAATGTTTTAATCAAAACTACATGTATACTGTTAAGTGCTAACAAACATTCATGGGTCTGCAGAAATAGACTAGTAGTTGTCATAAGAACATAATCACCCCTTTCCCATATATTAATATAGACAATACTTGAACTAGTATTCTTCTGCAGACCGATTAACATAATAATCTACCATGATGAGTTCTCAAATTACGATAACATTTTCCCAGAACTTTTTGGTGGAATCGACTTCTAATAGAAATATCCTCTTTTATATATCATTAGAACATTAGTTAGGGGTGTTCTTACTTGGTTCCATCTAAATCCCGATTTTATAATAGCAATTCTCTCTTGTATATATAAGTAAATTTTCATACGGCTCCAATCTTTTACTTGAATCTCTTGGGTTTAAAACATTAAATTTGAATTAGATAATGGCGTTTGTTAAACGGTGATATGTGTTTCTTGAAAATCGCATCGCTGTGCATTTATAATTGTTCCCTTTTGAAAGTGAAATAATGACACGTCGCAATAGAGGGTCTGTCTTCCAAAAATGCCAAATTTATATCCACGCAATTATTAAACAGTTTCTTAATAGAAAATAGCATCCATTATACAATGTACATTACACTTATAACATTCACATTATGATAATGTGAGAAGCCGCTAAAAAAGATTTTTGTCTATTTAAATGCTGTGCTGGTACTGAAAATTGAAATACACCAAATTTGTGTCGGTCATAATTGAAGTCCTTATATGCCAGGACAATTTATTTTCATTTTAAGATGAAAAAATTATCGTTTAGATTCGCGGTCACATAATTATCTCCGACTTGGCAATGAAAATATAGTTCTTCAGTCCCTCAAAATGATTTAGACATGCCTGCCACTTTAACTGGTTCGATAAGGAAAATTTATGGCGGACTATTTAGGTCACGTGACGAGCATTGGAATTGGCGAAATCTATGGGGAATATACACTGTCATTGGGTAGGATGTGTCGTCACACCAAGCACAAATTGCTCGATCTGTGTACGCAAAGTGTGTATAATACTTGGCGTTATATACTTTCATGCAGGTGGTGCAATGGTATAGGATGGTGCTGTAATACTCGGTCAATTTGTATGTAATTGGTGCCATACAATTATCTATTATGATAATCGCAAGTGGCTTTCACCCGTCTTAGTAAATGCAACGCATTATAAAGTGAATAATTATCACGAAATATAAATTGAGACAAAAAACTGACAAAAAAGAGAATTATTATGAGTAATAATGCTCAGCATAACCCTCTGCACTGATTTGTGTTGATCTCGTTATTTAATTGAGTAAATATTTTTCTTCACAAAATGTTATGAAGAAATTTTATGATAAAAAGGAAAGTATAATATATATCATGTAATTATGTTATTGTGTTTCCCCCCTCAGTGATGTCGGTACAAGTCATGTTCATATACCCCACATTTAATAGGAAATGTCATTATCACGTCGTTGTTTTATTCATAATGCTGACAAAGTCATTGTTATATTGACGAGGGGGGGGGGGGGGGGGATAGTGCGATGTATGGGACAGTAATTTCTCATTTATCTCCAATGCCAATGCAATGCAGAAGGTCGATCCACATTATGACTGTATGGATCAGTATTGTTATCATTATTGAAATCAGTTCAAGCAAATGCGATTATCCATTTCCATTTTCCATATAAGTACATACACTGTTAAGTACAGTAGATCTATTTTTCCGTAGTCACAAAATAACAAAAATATTTATATAATTATATAAGAACAACGTTTTGCTACATATTAAAGCTAATCGGAATGAATGTGACACATGTTTTATTATGAAATTTACATTCTATATCGAATTAATCTCTGCAAAGACAGCTTAAAATAATGTGTTTCCTTTTTTTTCTAGCTTGTTCTCTTTATCTTATCTGGGCCCCGTTGCAGAAAGAGATACAATCGATTGTAAGTTACAATTAATTGGAAGTCAGATCATGTGTTCTAAATGCGCGAATCTGATTGGTTGAAACGCGCAAAGTTTCTGACTTACAATCGAGTGTAACTTACAATCGATTGTATCTCTTTCTGCAACTAAAGTATGTCATCTTTATCTCTCTCTCTCTCTCTCTCTCTTTCTCTCCCACCATCGAATAGGCTGTGCACCCATGCAATATTAGAATAAGTCATTTGGCTATAAAGATAATGTTTTCTTTCTATATTGCTGAGTTCGATTATAACAATTACATCAATTTACGGTATGTTTTATTTGTTAAAATTCATATTGTGTATCATTAATCAGACGAATTATAATATTGTATTCTTATTTTAAGTCTGACGTTTATTCATTTTGGTCATGTATTCTTGTTCAAACAGAACTTAAATTATGCTCAATTTACTTTATTTGTATTTTTTCTTCAAAATTAGGTGGACACTATGCAAATACCTGTTGCAACACAATCAATAAACTATTCATTATATATTATTCTACCAATATATGTCGTAGCAGTATCCTGTAACATTTTTTATACAGTTTTATAATGATTTTAACATAAGATTCATCGAAGCATTTATTATACAAATAATATCGTACTTCTGATATGTACATCGAGTCCTGCAAGATTGTATTGTTTTTACATTATAGGAAATTATTATCAAATATTATTTCATAATTATGCTCTTCTTGCAAAAATTTCAACGAACATTTTATTTCAGTGTGCAAATACATGTATTTTATGCTGTGAGTAAACAAAATAATGTGTGTGAAATAGAGAAGTTTGATTTCAATTGGCTCTATTAGAAATGTGAATGCAGATAATATAATGCGTATAATACTTTTATTATAACGTTCTGAGTTGGTATTCAAGTTTAAAGTTTCAAATTATATTAAACACATATATGACTGTGCTAAATTCACAATAAAAATAATACAATTATGGTATACCATTTTGCAATTGTACTTTGAACTTTATGATAAGGCAAGAATGATACACATATAAAACGATTACGTTGATAAAAGTTTTAGTTGACTCTGAGACTCATAATATTATAATGAGTTGACACATACAGTAATATTGTTACTTGACTGTAAGCATGGCAAGTTATGTTTTGATAAGTCTACACTTGACAATGTGGTGACAATACAAATGCTATAATAATCTGGATGATGATGTAATACGTATGTGACCACATTCAATTTGGCAAGGGTCATATTAAGTTTGTATCCTTTGTTTCGAGATGATTAAATTATGTGTCTATATTTTGAAAACAAATTTTCTCACATGTAATACTTTAATATAGACATATGCCATGGATTCTTATATCGCGATTATTCAGAATGGTTTTCTTATCCTCGCCTCACAACTTAGTTTGGGAAAATTAGTACGTCGTATATTACGGCGGCTACTTTTAGGAGGAATTCACTTCTGATAATGTCCTATACAAATTATAACAGAATGTCATGCTAATATTTCCAACATTTGCCCTGTGAGGAAGGGAGGAGCACCATCAAAATCTAACCAACTGATTAATGTTTAGTGTTTCAACAATAATAATGTTCTTTTTAATCAATGCATGGGCTAAAATACCATACGATTGAGTTTAACCCCTTGTGACGTTTCGGAATATAGTCGTTAGCAAAAGTATTATATTCACCATTCTTGTTCAAGTGCATTATGCATATAGAAATTGGGCTATTCATGATTAGTTTTTTCTTGACTTTAATTTAGCTCAAATTAATCTAGCTGACCAGTATATTTTTATTCCGGCTATATATTATAGCCGGAATAAAAATATACTGGTCATGCTCAAATTAATGTAGCATGACCAGTATATTTTTATTCCGGCTATATATTATAGCCGGAATACAAAATATACTGGTCATGCAATGTATTGGTCCCTTGGCAAATATATCTGCCAATATTTATGATATTTACACGAATAAATAAAACCATACCAGTCTATCAAATGTGATTTGGCAGGCTGTTGTCTGAAATTGAAGCAACATTCATTTCATTTCTATTATGTATAATTGTATTGTTTATTTTAAAAGTTGTAGATAATCCTACATGCAAATTAATTTGATTTGCACAATCATTCTGTTTTCTCAGCTTTTTAAACTGTTCACCATTATAAACGAAAAAAACAATATGGATATATTATAATAATGTCATGGTATTATTTAAGAATTTTACATTGCTATATTGATTACGTTTATGTCTTATGTTGTCATTGAAATAATTATGTTATTGCGTCAACCATATAAATTATTATAAAGAATATAGGTACACTGATTTTTTGTTCAGAACAATTATAATCTTGTGACCCTTATTATACCGTGTTATAAAATAACGAGAAGAAAAACAAAGCTGTCACTTTGTATTATTAATCTCCGTCGTCATTTGTTGTTTGTTTTAACTTTTCTTGTTGCTGTTCATGCAGGGGTTGTTTTACAAAGATTCTAAGTTGAACTTAACTCTAAGTTGGACCTTACACTTATGGAAAGCCATTGTTTGCCTTGGAATTAAACATATACAAAAGCTTAAAAAATACAATTATCAGAGACTTAACACACAAAAAAAAGATGACGGATCCTTGAAATGATTTTATCGAACTTTATGCCTTTTCAAAAGATTTTTTTTGTTTTTATTTACTTAGAAACTAACAGCTCTCCATAATAGTTAGGTCAAACTTGGAGTTAAGTTCAACTTAGAATCTTAGTTAAACACCCCAAATAATGTGTGTCTGTTTATGGTTTTATTTATATATATGGTTTTATGACAAATAATAAAATGGGATTACTACAATGTTTTGTCGTGATCTTTTAGATTCCTTGTTGACCATACATTGCGAGACAAACGAATATCACTAGCGATATTATTTCCAATGTTTTGTTTGTTTGTTGGGGGAAGGGGGCGGGGAAGGGCGTAATACTCGTGTTAATCTTACTGGACAAATTGGTGCCAGCCCTATGTTCATCCCTTCGTGATCTCCGTAATAACCCCCCCCCCCCCACCCCCTCCAAAAATAATTGTTTGTTTACGTTCGGGGAGGGTGGAACTTGCTCCATTCATTACATCCTGTGCTTGTTATTTGAACTGGGTGTGTGGGGGCTAAAAGGTCGATTGCAAAGTAAATTGGGATGAGGAGAAGCACTAAATTGTCGCTTCAAACACGTAATAACAACACATACTGACAAACACTTTTAAATGCCTAAAAACATCATACAGACACACTGCAGACAAACAATAACATACCATGTACAAACGTGTTCATGCTTACAGTATCACACACACATTCACACACAGACATATACTAAAATGCAAAATAACTCACGCAAATGTACCATTTCTTTTCAAGTCCTGACGCGGTCTTTCCAAAAAATTAAAAAACACCGAAATTGCAACTCTCAAATTCAACAAATCAAAACAATTAGTTAGAAATCTTGCTCTCTTTCTCTTTCTCCATCTCTCCCTCTCCTTATTCTGAGCTAATTACAATTGAAAGGGCGGTGCGTGGAAGTATAGGTCTAAAATTGTAAGCATTTTGGAAGACTTAACTTAATTTAGTAATTGTACATCTAAATTAAATACAGACAATCATTAATTTTATAAATATTTCAACACTTTAACAGTAAACACACAGTAGACCAAATTTAAATGTGACCAAGCAAATGCATGTATAATTTATTTGCCTCAAATACTTTCGAACAATTTTGAAGATCTAAGGGATAACCAATCATTTCAGTCACCTTTTCCTCGTTTTAACTTTTTGTTCCTCTTCTATAAGAAACATTTTTTTTCGCAAATAAAATAAAAAATAAATTCAAAGACTACTTCAAATGCTTCAATTTGATCTCAACATGCCTTCAAAAGAGACAAAAACCGTCTTCATAGCGTGATTTAATGTTTAAAATACTGTGTCCCCTCGATTACAAAAAACAAAACAAGTTCTAAAAAGCATTCAGAAACCACCCCTAACAATAATTGACAAACCTAACCCACCCGAGTCTACGAGATGGCCTTAAAAAAACAAATCTAGAGTTCATTTCCATTTTGAGAAGCACTTGAACGAGTCCTACTCCTAGCCGCGTCTAATATTCTTCACCCTCCTCCTCGGCCTCTCCCTCCACTGAGTCCACACCAACTTCTTCGTAGTCCTTCTCCAGGGCAGCCAGATCCTCACGAGCCTCGGAGAACTCTCCCTCCTCCATACCCTCTCCGACGTACCAGTGGACGAAGGCACGCTTGGAGTACATCAGATCGAACTTGTGGTCGAGACGGGCCCAGGCCTCGGCGATGGCAGTGGTGTTGCTCAACATGCAGACGGCACGCTGGACCTTTGCGAGATCGCCGCCGGGCACAACGGTGGGTGGCTGGTAGTTGATGCCGACCTTGAAGCCAGTTGGGCACCAGTCGACGAACTGGATGGTGCGCTTGGTCTTGATGGTGGCGATGGCGGCATTGACATCCTTGGGGACGACATCTCCGCGGTACAGCATGCAGCAGGCCATGTATTTGCCGTGGCGAGGATCGCACTTCACCATCTGGTTGGCGGGCTCGAAGCAGGCGTTGGTGATCTCCGCCACGCTGAGCTGCTCATGGTAGGCCTTCTCGGCGGAGATGACGGGGGCGTAGGTAACCAGAGGGAAGTGGATGCGTGGGTAGGGAACCAGGTTGGTCTGGAACTCCGTCAGGTCAACATTGAGGGCACCGTCGAATCGCAGCGAGGCGGTGATGGAGGACACAATCTGTCCAATCAATCGGTTGAGGTTGGTGTATGTGGGCCTCTCGATGTCGAGGTTGCGACGGCAGATGTCGTAGATGGCCTCGTTGTCAACCATGAAGGCACAGTCGGAGTGCTCTAGGGTGGTGTGGGTGGTCAGGATGGAGTTGTATGGTTCGACGACGGCTGTGGAGACCTGTGGAGCAGGGTAGATGGCAAACTCCAGCTTGGATTTCTTGCCGTAGTCCACGGACAGACGCTCCATGAGCAATGAAGCGAAGCCAGAGCCGGTGCCGCCGCCGAAGCTGTGGAAGATGAGGAAGCCCTGAAGACCTGTGCATTGATCAGCCTGTGTAAGAACATTAAATGAGATATAAATAAAGCAAATTAATATTTGTTTAAAGACATGTATACACAATATTTTTGAATTAATTTTACCAGACACAATTTTCTTTTCACACAATCATTTACAAGTCGATATCTACCCTAGATCGTAATTGTATCACTGCCTCAAAACAAAACAACATTTGCTTGGTCACAACTTTGAGACATATTTTCTTGGACCAAGACAAGACAAATTTATTTCAAATTCAATTTTTCTTATTTCTTATGATGTTATCTAGATCGATATAAACTAAAATTAGGCAAAAAAAAAAAAACGTAACAGAAATAAAGGTTCGTGATGTCTGAAAAAAATGGTTGATCCCTCATCATCAACATAATGGTATAGAAAAAGGGGTTGTTATAAAGGTCATCCTCTCCCTACCAGTTTCCTGATCCTGTCTAGCACGAGGTCGACGATCTCCTTGCCAATGGTGTAGTGACCACGGGCGTAGTTGTTGGCAGCGTCCTCCTTGCCGGTGATCAACTGCTCGGGGTGGAACAGCTGGCGGTAGGTGCCGGTGCGGACCTCATCTAAAGAAGGGAAAGTTAAGAGATATGAACCGAGTTAGCTAGACTCTTTATGTACCTCACTAACTAAACATAACTTGTGATAATCGAAATTTAATTGAAATGAAAAGAGATTTTTTTTGTTAAAGCAAACACTTTTAAAACAAGATACTTAATTAAATGGAATGAATCTGAATATAGTGAAAGGAGGCAAGACTGTAATTGACCAAATTCTAGATCTTAAAATAGAGGTCTGCAAAGGTCTTTTTCAAGGAAAATAAACTGTTTATAAATCAATGTCATACAATTCGATGTATGACGTTAAGTGGGTTCTTATAAGGACCACCAATTTTGTTAAAGAAACGTTTTTTTGCCATTTTCGTCCTCTTCGGGTAAAAGAAAAGAAAAGAGCAATAGCATTTTTTTTTAAAGAATACAAATATAAGTATAAACATTGTGGATTGCTTTTTGTTTTGTTTTATGATATCTAAACTCCACAGCCTAAAATTACTTAAAACCTGCCAATAACCCTGAAACAGAAATACAGTTCTAAATGTGTCATGTAAGTGCAGCATCACGACCAACTCTGGATAATCAGGATTGACATTATATGGTTAATGAGCTCCCTAATTAGATGCACTTTTGTAAGTTTTTGTACATAATTTAGATTTAGAATAGCGCAACAATACAAGAAAATAGTGAAATGTAGGTAACTACTAGAAAGTTTTGTGTAAAGAACAAAGGAACATACAGAAAAGTATTAGAATTAAAAGAAAAATTGAGAAACGAGATCAGGGAGTCAGACCCCACAAGTGGAAAATATACATGCTTTCTAAATCGGTAGCTTCCTTTCAAGCCCCCCTCCCCCTCCCCCTTCTCTAAACACAAAAATAAAGGTAAAGCACTCTAAAAATTGTGGTCACCATTCAGCTTTCATAATGATTTTGTGGGGCTAATTTTAGAATTTTGGGGTGGAATCAATATTTTGGTTTTACTTTTGACTTTTAAAAACTGAAACAAATGAAAGAAAAGGGGCTACACGTACCCACTACTGTGGGTTCCAGATCAACGAAGACGGCGCGGGGGACGTGCTTGCCAGCTCCCGTCTCGCTGAAGAAGGTGTTGAAGGAGTCGTCGCCTCCTCCGATGGTCTTGTCCGAGGGCATCTGACCATCGGGCTGGATGCCGTGCTCCAGGCAGTACAGCTCCCAGCAGGCATTGCCGATCTGGACACCAGCTTGTCCGACGTGGATAGAGATACACTCACGCTGTAATGGAAATAAGAAAAGAGAGAGAGATATTAAAAATATCGTTTTTAATTATGGAAATCCCGTTGGCCTTTAGAACTCTTGTTCCCTTTGCTTTTGAGGCTCCGCTCATTTCACACACCTACGTTCTTTAATCAAGGCACAATTAAGGACATTTCTTTTCTCCAGCAATCAAAATGGAAATAAGAATACACATATAAGACTGGACCTTTAAATCAAATTTAAACAGAGGCAAACGCATACATTGTACTTATAGTTTCCGATCTATTTCTAGGCAAATCAAACCAGAACCAATACAGAAAACATTCTGAAGTTCCTTTAGCTGTTGAATCATTCATACACATGACAATTGAAAGTATTAAAGTGATTCATTAACTTTGTCAACATTAACCAAAATCACTTGGACTCTTTGGAGCTTTATTTTCTTGTACTTTGTTGTTTGGTATGACTAATGAAATAGTTAGATTTTTTAGTTGTACATGTCTTCCTAAATATGGAAATATTTAGATTGAATGAAAAGCGTTCCAGAACGCATTAAAAATCATTGAGCAAAGATGATCAAATCTGACATTTATCACAAGGACAAGGTCATGTAAACCGTAAACGGTGTTAATTTTCCATGAAACTATCACACATCACCAAGAAGACTTGCTGTTGCAGTTTTTTGGTGATTAAAGTTTCAATATGTGAGAAAATATTATGACGGTAATTGATCACTTTAAATAGCCCAGAGGGAGTTTCACAAAGATCCTAAGTTGAATTTTAAAAATTTTATTTAACTCTAAAGTTGGACTTAAAAATTATGGAAAGCAGTTGGTTTCTTTGATTTTTTTAAAAGTTCTTTTAAAAGGCATACAATCACACAATGTTGATTCAAATTTCAAACCATTAGTAAGTATTTTCTATTAGCAAGGATATTTCATGTTTTTAATGTAAAATTTGTGAAAAGTCAACAAATTCTTGCAATTTTGCTTTTTAATTTGGCAACAATTGGCTTACCATAATTTGAAAGTCCAACTTATGAATACATAGCCTTAGGGACCCCCCAGGAAAACATTTCTAAATGGTGAGGCCCTGTGAGGCAAATATTCTAAATAGTGAGGCAAATATTGCTTTGTGAAACACCCTCCCGGAGGGTGTTTCACAAAGCAATATTTTGTCATCATGACAAATTTGTCATGACAAATAAGGACATTTTGGCCTAAATTTTGGTTAAAAATTTCGCCAAATGTTGGTCAAGACTGAGGTCCCCGTAGGCCGTAATGCCACCACAACAATTTGTCATTATGACAAATGTGTCATTATGACAAATATGTCATAACTTGACAAATGTTTCATTATGACAAATGTGTAATTATGACAAATTTGTCATGATGACAAAATATTGCTTTGTGAAAGTGAAACACCCTCCTCCTCCTCCCCCCCCCCCTTTTTTCTTTGAACAAGCCTGATGTGTTACCCAAATAACCTTCCATCTTATTGAACCACTTCTCAATCTCATATCCCTCATCTGCTCATTGGCCAAAAGACAGATGAGAAAACACTCTTTCAAAACATGGGAAACATGAAAATGAAACACATTCATCAAAAGACATCAGATTCAGATCACATACCGACATAGCAGGTTCGCCTTGATTTGAAAATGAAGCAAAAAAGTGACACCTTTTTCTTGCGAATCAACATATTTTTGGATCATAATATTCACCCTGTAACTTGTAGTGTATTAACCAACTGTAACTTGTAAGATTGTAGTTGTAAAGCTGCATCAGACACTCACTCTCAGTCAGCCAATGCTCACTGTCACACAAACAATCGAACAGGCAATTTTAAAAAGGCAACACACTGTCACTACACAGCGAGTTTGAATGTTGGCAATTACTTTTGGATTCACTTTTATCTGTTTCACTTTCATCAGTTTTACTTGCTCATGCAATGCAATACATGCATCCGTTCACTTTTAAGACTCCAGTTTTAATTTAACTTAGATAAGTTTAAATTCGGAACCTCAATCATTTCACGCACAATACTGTCACTCAGCTACAAAACAAAATTAAGAACTCAGATCGATGATGTATCGTCACGACATCATCAACAAATCCGCGCGAGATCGTGACGAAGCCGAAGGCGTGACGGTCCGCGCCGACACTCAAAACTAAAAATAAAAAAACGAGTCAAAGACAAAGTCAAAAACTGTCATTCAAATCTCGGTCACAGACAGTCAATCGGGAGTCAATCATCACAACACAAGTCACAACATTCTCCATGCACAGCTCAGTAAACTAAAAGTAAAAAACAAATTAAAAGGATTCAATTATGATTGCCTCAACTTGCTCAAGGGCAAGGCTCAAGTTAGTCTAATGCAATTCCGCAATGCCAAGAGCCAAGCCCAATTCAGACTTCAAAAACTTCAATCAAGTTCAAACAGAAAATGAAAAATTGCCGTCTTTAAACTCGAAAGTTGAAAATTGACATTATTACATTAATTAAATGAATCTCACCGAAGTAACATTTTATTTCCCCATTCCTCCATTTCAGTTGCACTCACCATTTTCGATGATTTGTGATGAGATTATTTGAAGCAAATAAACGGAGTCTTCGCTGTCAGCGTGGGCCTGTAACGTAGCTTGCTAACTTGAAATGATGACTTTTTGAAAATGTTCCTTCTTTCTATTCAAAACACGTGCGAGAATGCGCGTCGTGATAACGTTGCCTCGGAGATCAAGTAAACAGCGCACAATTGACCAATCATGAAAGACGCCGGTTAGAGCGCTTCTACTTCCAGCCAATCAAAATTGCAGAACGTATTGCGTATTACGCGTTGTGCGCAAGTTAATACAAACAAAATAAAAGTTAAATGAAGAAAAAGGGCGAGCGCATCTTCGGCATGAGGGGAAGATGGTAGATAACTATTGTAAGTTTTGTAAGTTTATGTATTGTTTCTTCTTGTTTTAATGATCAGCGATCAGTTTTCATTTATAAATTTCATATCGAAAACTGTTCAGCTTTGGTAGTGCAATGTGAACTATATTTCTTTCCGAGTTTAGTGAACACATTTTGTTGCATCCCCCTTTCCTCAGTACAAAGTGGTATCTGCCAAGAATACACAAATGAACCTGATCACGTGGTATGTAGCTATTCTAGCCGGCTGCTGCTGTGCTGATGTGTATTATTATTCGTCCAAAAGTCAAAACACGAACAATAGTTCATAACAAAACGACATAGGTTTACTGGTATGCTATGCGTTTAAAAATACGAAATATTATACCTTCTTGGCTTCATCTTTTAAGAAGTTTCTTTGTCATTTTCGATAAATAATAAGACCAAAATAATAGGGATGCAAGCCAGTTTTCTTTTTCTTGAAGAGCACACTCAGCTTTGTTCTCGATTAGAAATTTATATCCTGTTCATTCTCTTATTACGAATACTAGTATTGAAATTTAGAAATGTTATATAAGTTTATATATATAAACTTTACCGTCACAAAAGGTAATAGAGCTAATTGCAGAAGGATGTATTGGCCTGTACATTATAGAGAGAAAATCACTTTATTGAGAGATTTCTCAAAATGAATACATGAATGGAAAATACTTAATTATAAATATATACAATATTTACAACGGGTTAAGCCCAGGTCAAGTCATTCGAATACACATGTTCACAATCACTCGACAAGGAAGAGAGGAAAAAAGACAATGACAACATTTATAACGAGCAAAGTTTGAGACTGAGGCTACTTTGCATGATAGTTATTACGAGTATGTTCACAATTAAAGGGAAATGAAACACTGGAATGTATTGCTTACCCGTTTACCGATAAGACAGAGTGCATAACTTTCCTGTTGATCACTTCTAGTCGTATATTTCCTGATGCATGGTTATCCCTAATAATAGAAACGATAAATGTTTTTCAAACCACTATCAACTGTTTTGATTGACCACTGGAGGCTGCACCATGTTTTCCAACGTTACCTCACGAAACGTCATCTGGGCGGATTTGAGAGTGAACTAACAAAACCGGGTTTTTAGTAACCGCTTTTCTTGAATCGGCTGCTATGACAGTGGTTACGTAACTCTCTTTGATACGGTGCAAGGTCAGATGATGTATCATATGGTACAGTTGGAAACTCACAGAGGCCCGGTTAGCTCAGTCGGTAGGCCTATATTAGAGCATCAGACTTTTAATCTGAGGGTCAAGGGTTCAAGTCCCTTATCGGGCGCACGAGCAACGCGTTTTCAAAATGCCCATTTATGTTTTGCTGATCCCATTATCATAATGTTTAAATAAGTACCGTTATCTGAGGAAGATAGAATAATTAATATAACAATAACAATACATTAAACATACGCATATCCAATTTATCCAAAAGGGCTGCCACACATATGACAGATCAAGACTCGAGCTTCGTCCCCGCTTCGTCTTATATGCATTCAATATTTTGCTCTCTCTCCAAAATATCATCCCAATCATAAGTGAACCATTTCCTAGTTGCGAAGCCATGCAGTGCTGACACTGAAACAAAATGGAAGTGATATAACGGAACACAAAAAGTAAGTAGGGCCTACCCCCCCCCCCCCCCCCCCACCCCTACTGCTCATTATTGCATAACCGTATATAATCGTTTCAAGATTTCGTCTCGCGAAAATATTTCTATGGTAGTTAGGAAAACAATGTGTAAAAATAAGAGGTATAACCATAATACTTCATGGTAGAGTAAGCACAAATTAAAGACAAAATGGTCATTTTCAAAATTCACCAAAGTAATATGATTATAATAATTGCAGTTTATTGAGTTTGAGAACTTTCAAATTGCACTGTGTTAGAATTGCAATTACATGTAATGCATTAAACCACATGTGCCATTAACAAATCAAAATGGATGGTTTCACTAACCATAATCAATGCATTCAGTCACATGTGCTTTTTCACAACAATGTACATCTTGAAACAATTATCGGTTATGAAATGATAAGGAGATGTTTAGGGGAGGACTAATTTGTTGTGATCGGTTTAGAATAATGTTGATCCATGTTTTGTTCAGCGGCAAGGCAAGCATATTATATTAACACCCCCACCTGCCGTCTTGAAATTAGTTATCTATCAAACTGTAAAACACATGGTACGTTTGCATCCCGTGTACATTACAGTCGGCTCTACATGGGGTAGGTAGTAAATGGGGCAGAATTCCTACTATGCTCCCCAGTCCCCTCCCAACAACATCACACTCATCTCATACAAAGACGCAATATATTTGCAAGAACGATGGCATCATCTCGCCAACTCACACATGCATGAGTCAAGGCAGTGGAGTAGACAGGTTCTTACACCTGGGGGGGATGATTTGCTGTTCAGTTCACCGGACCAAGAATAATTTGTTCGCGGCCGAGACCAAGGCAATTGCTTGGAAGTCCTCTCAGTGGGGGGGGGGGGGGGGGGGGGGGGGGGGGGTGTCCGTAAATTTTTACGAAGTCGAGACCAAGTACTTTCACAATTTTCGAGCCCGAGACCAAGTACTTCAAAGTTGAAAACCCCTCTCAGTGGGGGGGGGGGGGGGGGGGGGGGGTTCCGTAAACAATTTTCGAAGCCGAGACCAAGTACTTTCACAATTTTCGAGCCCGAGACCAAGTACCTTCAAAGTTGAAAACCCCTCTCAGTGGGGGGGGGGGGGGGGGGGGGGGGTCCGTAAACAATTTTCGAAGCCGAGACCAAGTACTTTCACAATTTTCGAGCCCGAGACCAAGTACCTTCAAAGTTGAAAACCCCTCTCAGTGGGGGGAGGGGGGGGGGGGGGGGTTCCGTAGAAAATTTTCGAAGCCCAGACCAAGTACTTTCAAAATTTTCGAGACCGAGACCAGGTTCATTCAATTCTCTCAGTGGGGAGGGGGGGGGGGGGAGTTCCGTTGCAAAGAGTCAAGACCAAGTACTTTCACAATTTTCGAACCCGATACCGGAGATCTATGACAATTTTTGGTACCGAGATCGGGTTTTAGTCGGTTGTTACCACGTTTCAGTCGGTAGAGACCAGGTTTTAGACGGTCAAGACAGTTTAAAAGTAGTCTCGAGACCAGCTAAAATGTGAAAAGGGGGGTTCAAACCCCCCCCCCTTACAGCCATTTTTGGGTCAAAGGGGGGGGGGGGGTTGAACCGCCAACCCCCCCCCCCCCCCCTGGGTACGCCTATGCATACAACTAATGTTTTCTTTTTCACTCGTATAGATACACACACACAAATATATCCTTCCCTAAAACCTGGGGGGGATGATTGTACATGTCATCCCCCCCACCTTGTGAGGTGGGGGGGATGCATCCCCCTCATCCCCCCCGTTGTCTACGCCCCTGAGTCAAGGATTCCAGTAACTCAAAACTTACTTGGAACTCTAGCGGTTCTCGCATACCTCATTGGGCCATATGCATAAAAACAAGCAATTGCTTGTGCTAGCCTTTTGCTTGAATCGGTATGCATAAAAACAAGCAATTGCTTGCAAGCAAAAGCATTTGCTTACAAGCACAAGCAATTGCTTACTGCTCGTAAGCAAATGCTTACCAAACAAGCAATTGCTTAAAACCGTATGCATAAAACGAACCTTTTACTTGTCTTGATAAGCAATTGCTTGCGTTTTTTCAAGCACATCCAGACCAGCTTGAGCTCTTGCTTACTCAGGGCATTCGCGTTTAAGGATCAATTTTTCGTACCGTTTCAGGATGATTTCAAGCTCCATATTCCAGAGGTTATGTTGTGATCAAATTCCTGTTATTTTAGACTTTTTACGGCAATTTTTGTCCATCGATCTGCACAGAAACCCCCCTGATGCTCCCGCTGTTTCCCCCCTATTTGCGTAATAAAAAATACTGCTGCCAGGTCGGGCACGAAGCGTTGTTGCCCTGCAGTGCGATGTTCGCACAGCCGTAACGATCCTTTGTCCAACACGTAAGCAATTGCTTGGCAGTGCAAGCAAAAGGTTTGAGCACAAGCAAAGGCTTGTGCATACGAATTTAAGCAATTGCTTGAACTTGATCTTTTGCTTGACAAGCTCTTGATTGTGCTTAAAGCATTTGCTTATAAGCAATTGCTTGTTTGTATGCATACGGCCCAATGTATTTAAATTACCAAATACCAATAGAAGCGTGGAACAGCTTCCGGTTTTCCAAATTTCACTTAAGTTATAAAGTATGATCCATTCAAGTGTTCAGATTTATAATTATCTAGTTGATAATTATAACTGTGTACAAAGTCAGTGCAGTGAGTTGGCGAATATCACTTTGCATTTTTGCTCATTACTCAGTCATATCATGACATTCATTTACCATGAAATGTTCACACGTCACTCAGTAGGCATATCAGATTACAGAAATACACATTTGATCAACCATTTGCCAGTTTTTGAACAGGTCATCAAAGTTACTATATCCCTTTAATCACATTATTCTCTTCACATTCTGAGACCAAACCATACAAATATGACATACAGATACAGTACAAGTGAGTTTACAAGATTTAATTTAATACTTCAACATAACCAATAGATTTCATTTAGGTAACCGTTAATACCAACTTATAACTCTCAATGATGTACATAATTATTCCAGGATATGTTGTTGTTGTTGTTGTTGATAATAATCATTATTTCTCGGGCAGCAGTTCCTTGTCAGTAATCTTTTCACATTCAATGAACAAATGTTAACAGTTTGACCCATCCACACATATGGTTATACAATAATACAGCCTGGAAAAGGGCCCAAGTTCGGAAACAGAGCATTTGATGCTGAATAAACTAGTCTATTTAGAAATCTTTATTTTGTTTAAAACTAGCCTTATAGTCAAACCAGGTCTAGCCACCACCCACATATAATTATACATGTACATATTTATTATTTGTACTATATATTTCGTATCACGTGGAGGAGGCTCTAACCTACAAGATGGTATGCGTAACTAAATTTAGCCAAAAACTGACTTAAGGCCCTTTTCACTTCCACCTGACCATGGGGGTGTTTCACAAAGATTCTAAGTTGAACTTAACTCTAAGTTGGACCTAACTAGTTTGGAAAGCCATTTGGGCAATTCCACGGTAACGGAAGTACATTCAGACGCAATTTTTGAAATTAAATCAAATAATTCTAGAATCCTGCCTATGATTTATCATTGTAAATTACATTTCTGAGACTCTTGGTGGGACACCTTTGATTTCCTATTTTTAAAATATTTTGTTTACATTGCGTTTATTAGATATGGACACTAATGAGGCCGGTAACGGAAGGACGGCAAAACGGACATAGATTTTCAAGTCCTTTAGTTATGATCCAATCTCTGTGAAGTTAAGAGGACTATTATGTAATATTGGCTCATAGTCCATTCCCTAATGTTCTAAGAGTATTACAACACTTATTTGAAAAAAATACGTCTATTGGTATATTAATTACAAAGAGTTAATTGCTTCACTGTTCGGTAACGGAAGGACAGTAACGGAAGGACAGAGTTTTTTATTCATTCAAAATATACTTTAGGGCTCTGAAAAGACTGAATTTTTAATCTGAATACATAATGTGATATTTAATCATCCAATTTGGCACCTTAAAACAGAAAAATACTAGAAAGGAATGCAAAAAATAAAGAAAATCTAGAAATAGGCACTTTGTAGTCCCATGTATATAGATTAATGTATGGTGTCTGTTTCTCCTATCAGGAGACGACCAATATTTTTTTAAATCATGTAAACTGAAAGATATCATTATGTGATCATGATTTATGAAAAAATAATCCAGAAAAAATAAACAAGATCAGAAATAATCCTCATTGGATTTTTCCACTTTTGGCTCATTTGGCGTGGAATTGCCCATTTGTAGCCTTGGAATAAAATATATTCAGAAGAAAAAATGCTAGTATTTTAGACATTTCTTAAAATTTACATCAAGAACATGAAATGTCCTTGAAGTTGAAGTTTAACTTAGGATCTTTGTGAAACACCCCCATGTGTATAAAGACCAACCACCTGCTTAAAAAAAATACTACTTTAAATTATATTTTTCTTATCTTGGCTGAGACAGTGGACGAGTTTAACTGTAAAACCATAACTTTATATAACAAGGTACAGTAAATGAAACAAAATTCTCTGAACATTATAACCACAATAGCACTGTAAGTGGCAATTAAGTACAATAAATAAGAAAAAATCACAGCTTATCATAAAAAGTACCACCACCTTTTAAGTCATCGCAAACTTGATCTATGCAGATTTTGTTTCTTAAATTCTTCCTACCGGATAAACACAAATTGGCAACACCGATTCACTTTGATCATTAAAACTGACAAGACAAATGCATTTTTCAACTTCATTTGATAACACAAGTATTTCAATAGATAGACCGCTAGGCTTCCAGTGTAGTAAAGCGAGCGATGTGCTATCGGTAGCTTGTTTGCTTTTCTTATGTTAGCAGCCAGCAGGTGTCCTGTTATCATAGATTTATGTTCATATCAATTAGATTAGCACTTCACAGGTGTTCAAACACATCAAAATGGCTCATATAAAATATAAAATAAATGGAATACAATTACGAGATATCGTAGAGTCAGAAAAGCAAAATAGTTTAAATAGATATGCAATTTTTATAACACACTGTAGCTCACTAAACTACACATGTGGCCTATCTATCTGTTTGCCTTAATCAGATGATCAAAGCAACTTAATGTTGCCAATTTGTGCACAGCAGGTAAAGAGGATTGCAGCCTGAACTGAAATTTTCATCAACTAAGATAGCTAACATGAGATAAAAACTGAAAGGACGAGTGTAAAAAACAAAATTATTATTGCCTCAAGTCTTGACATCAAAAAATAATGTTATGTTTGGTATTAGTGCTGTAGTGAAACGGTTATCTGTTCGGTATTAACTGAGCATTCAGGCAGTTAAAGTTTTCAATTTCACATCTTTTGGGGGTTACCTGTCAGTGCCGTGAATAAGTATAAGATGTCACAAGAATATTTACCAGATATAATGAGGTTTACTAGTGTAAATTTTGTTTCAATATCAATTAGATTTGATGGATAAAATGACGTTTTAGCAGCCTAATTTCTACAATTATTTAAAAGGAATACACACCTGCATGTTCATTTCTGAAAATGCAGAAAACGCGGGAAAGGGAAAAATTTCCAGACAGAAGAGTCAACGGTTATCTGAACGGTTACATGGTTTACCCATGATGGTTACCGGTTTCCCCAAATAACTTTCACTACAGCACTTAGTACTTCAGAGGCTCAGTAATGTTCATTTTAATATCCTTTTCATACATTACAATGGCGGAAGAGTGAAAGTCACTGGCAGGTATTCTACTAAATTAGTCCGGCCTAAAGTGCTAACTAAGTGTCGTTTTACCCCCGACTAAGTTTATAACTTTAGTCCGGACTAAAATTGTGTATTCTGGTAGGCCTGTTTATGACTTTAAGCCAGCCTATAGTGATAAGTTTGCAGGTTAAACTAATCTGAGGTGTGGACTAAAATGTGGATTAGTTAGTCCAGCCTAAGTTGATACTTTTAGTAGAATACCGCCCACTGATGTTAAACCGAAGAAAACCCCACGGAATGTTATTCACAGGGCGATACAAATTACGGAAAGAGATACTTTTCAATCTCTTTTTCGTTAAGGCACAAACAGAAATTAGGAACAATAATATGCAATTATCCGGACACTTTTATAATGGAAAGGTTGGGTAAAATGACTGAATCTATTTGTTTATCTAGAATACTTAAAACAGGTCGAGCCATAATCTACCCACACAATAGTATTGAAAATGAAAAATGGAAAGAAAATGAAAGCATTTTACATGTATCTCTATTGATTACATTAAAGATGGTTGGTATACTATCACGTCATAACATGATTATGTTAAAGGACAATGAAACTATGGCTTTCGGCTACTGTTATCATTTAGAGGGTGAACAGACATCTAATCTGATACATGACTTGGCAATTTTGGCCTACTGGATCCCATGAAATCCTTCTGTGAACATACCCAAATTGTACTAATTGTTACGCCGGCAAAAGATGATGGGAGCGGCCATGTTCGTGTGACTACCCGACATGCTTCGCACATTCTGACGTATGTGCGGATGGCCGAACAAAAAGATAGAAAAGCTTTTCACTGATTTGCAGACTCATCAAAGCGTCTACATGTATTCAAACAATGGTTTGAATTGGTGTTAATGAATTGAGTTAAGTGCAGGAATGCATCATTCATTGATCACAGTGGTGTACGTTCGCACAGACCTAACAATGGCGGCCTCCAGCGTTCGCGTGAATAGTGGTGTACCCGATAGTGTTTTCACATATTTCTTCCAAAGCAGAAATCTGATTCGAGGTAATGATATGCGACATATAAAGTAGGATAAACTCTATTCTAGAGTTGCATTGGCCTTTAATAGGCATTATGCAGTTTTTCAAACAGATACAGGTGAAAAGTATGAGAGAATAGGAGTCGAATTTCTAAAATTTGTGGCCAAAAGTAGGATTTGGGAGACAAAAATAAGGATGAAAATAGGATAATTGCAGTTCTCTTCTCCCTTGGCAGTCTCATCCTTACTATTTAGGAGTTAAGCATTTTAAAAATCAGATCACATGATCTATTTTCATGTCAACGAATATCGAATTGCCTTTATTGGGGACAGGTTATTTCAATAGCTTATTATTTAGTAATGCACAAACATTTTAATATGCTAGTGAACCGATCTGTCACACAGAAGAATGTGCCGTTGGCAAAAAGGAATATACATTTTTGTACAAATTCAATAGAATGATGCTATTTAACTTAATACGATGCTTGATATATAAGGATGCCAGCATGCCACGAGGCAAGATCCTGAACATCCAGAGTCATGATACCTCAAAAATAACTCAAAATGAGCCTGAAATTCCATGTAACCAGGAGGGTTGCATATAGGGTTGCGATCAATCGCAGAGTTGATATTAAGCGCAAGTCAGAAATGTGCCTAAATAGGCAAATCTGATTAGCTCAAACACGCACATTGTCCCGACTTGCCTTTAATCAAAACTTTGCGATTGATCGCAACTCTTTATGCAAACACCCCCCTGGGGCTGATCAGTTTCAAGCTTTTGCCCTGAAAACTGTCATCCACGTATATATATATTGGGTGGACTAAAGGACCATCATCATTGGTCCACGCTCATGTTTTCGACCCCCTTTGCGATGTTCTCCTCGGTCTTACTATCCCCTCCCTGGTTCCCTCCTTTGCCCTTCTTCTTTCCGCCCTCCTTCTGTTTCTTCTCCTTCTTGGTTTGCTGTTCGTCTATCGGCGCCGGCTTGGTGAACTTGATGAATTCTCGGTATTCTGCATTTTAAAAAACAAGGAATAACAGGAAAAAAAGGAATAATACCAAAAACAAGGCGATAGCCGTAAAGTGTCTCGCCCACTTACGCGCACTTGACCTCATTTGACCTTTGACCTACGAATGTGACCTTTGACCCCAGAATATCATGGAGGTCAATGTAGGGCATCTACCAATCAAGTTTGGTTACAAACAGATGCAGGGTTGGAAAGTTATTCAAATTTGTGTAAGTGTCACGGACAGACAGACAGACGAACAGACAGACAGACGGATGGACCGACACAATTTGGATCCCTTAGTCTCCCCTCCACCTACGGTGGGCTCAACAAAAACATGGCATAAAAAACATGATTCTATTGCAATTTCAAGTTTTATTACAAATGTTATCATTTGTATGCTTTTCCTTCTTTGTTGTTAGTCTATCTGTGCTGGCTTGTTGACCTTTGAATTCTCAGAAATCTGTGATGAAAAAACCAATCATACAATAATTGTGTTGAAAGCCGACCAGATAATTCTGTTTGTCTAGGACGAATAAACCAAATATCTTTCACTGCTATGATGAATATTATTTCCCTTAATCAGCTGCAACACTTTTGGTCTTGTCGTAATACACACATCTCATACAATACATTTGTTCAAATGATTCTGCTTATACCGCAAAAAGTATTTTTTGTGGTTCTCCAAAACAATCATGGAGCTTTCATGAAAAGGACTTCATGATCATACATCTTCTTCTTCTTCTTCTGTATACTGCAAACAAAACTCCACAAGTAGGATATACTGTTGCAGGCCCAATGGCGGTAAGACTGTCCGCGATTTATTGTGATCGGCTATAGCAAAACCCGACACTTGTCGGTAAAAATCAAAATGTAGATTTTCATACCATTACAAAGGCCTCATCACAAGCTTTCATTTGATGCTTTATTCTAACTAACTAATTGGTCAATAATTAGCGAAGATATGATTGTTTCAATTTTACAATCGTAGGTCTTTTACACACATTGTGTGAACTTAAAATGCCCATTTTTTTCAAAACATGAATTACCGACAAGTGCCGGGTTTTTGCTATAGCCGGTAACAATTGGTGAGCCCATGGTGGGCTCTATAATGTTCATTTTAAACTCACCTTCTGGCATGAAATCACGGATGGCCTCTGGAACGACGATCCCCTCGTCCGTCTGGTTGTTCTCCATGATGGCACAGATCACTCGCGTGCTTGCACACATGGTGGCATTCAACATGTGGACATACTCCGCCTGTGTTAGAAGAATATGGTGTTAGAAAAACACTGCTGAAAAATGCTTTTCTACCAAAAAACTTGCCAGTGTAATCAAATGAGAGTCAGAAAGAAGCCTATCTTTCGATCCTAGCAGAATCTTCGTCAGGGCAAAAATGATGGTGTTACAATTCACTAAAATATATATCTATATTTAAAAACATATTTAGAAAAAATTAAAGATGGCATGAGATCTCAATGATTTTAGGAACGACAATCCTATTTTTAAAGAAATTTGTCAACAAATTTTTCAAAAAAACTAAAGGCTTTCCATAATTTTTAAGTCCAACTTAAGAGTTAAGTTCAACTTAGGATCTTTGTGAAACACCCCCTGGATGTTTTCTAGTATGGCACAAAACACTCATGGGCTATGACCCATCGTGGCATTCTACATACTGTGCACAAACTCTGCCTACAGGTGTACTTATCATAGATCATCAAAAGATATGGGGGGTGTTTCACAAAGATCTTAAGTTGAACTCAACTCTAAGTTGGACTTAGAAATTATGGAAAGCCTTTAGTTTGTTTTAAACAAAATTGTAACATTTCTTTTAAAAGGCATAAAATGTTGATTCAAATAATTGATATTTAATATTATCAAGGGGATTTCATGTTCTCGATGTAACATTTATGAAAAGTCTAAAATACTTGCACGTTTGCTTTGTAATATATTTTATTCCAAGGCTACAAATGGCTTTCCATAATTTTTAAGTCCAACTTACGATCTTTGTGAAACACCCCCATGGTTTTAGAATTCACTGCAGTATCAAACATGTTCGGAAGTGATTGAAAATGGCTAGATGAGAACTCAAATAACTTTGCTATAAAGCAATGAAAGGTATAAATATCGACCCATAGTATTGAAATAATTGGTGGAGAACATGGGACAGTTTCTTGCTACTTACGCTAGTGTTCATCTTCTTGGTCTGACCATAACGTATGTGCAGTCGTCTTGACTGATAGTCGGTGCAGTTGGAACAGGATACCAGCTCTCTGTGTGCTCCTGATGAAGGGAACCACGCTTCAAGGTCTAGCTTCTTGGCGGCAGCATTATTCAGGGCCCCTGCATCCAATAAAAAGTAATATGAATAGTTAAGGATACAGCTTATATTTTATCATTTACAATCACAGTTATAGTGACTAACGTAATTCTAGCTAAACGAGCTAAACAATGAAAACCTGATGCAAGAAACCAGGCTTCAAGATCAAGCTTCTTGGCTTGCAGCATTGTTCTCAGCCCCTGCGTAAGCAAAAAGGGATAGTAATGGTTATCTAATTGTTGAAAACTTTTAAACTAATTGTTAAAAAAATAAAAAATAAAAAATGTACTTAATTATCCAAATATGCTTCCTTGTATGTATGTATACATAAAACATTTACATCAGATTACATACTCATGCGAACATGAGATCTTGAAACACAAACATACCTGTGCGAGATCAATCAAGTACTATTAAAGCTATGAATATTGAAAACCAGAAGTCTGCTTTCAAGAGCTTTCTTCAAAAGGCAAACACACAAGTGAACTGCAACCCTTTATGAATATAATGACAATAAATCCAAATAATAATATAAATACTTATATAGCTCACTTATCTAAAAAAAACTTACTCAAGACGCTACAACACTACAAAAAACACAGAACATTCAACAGTGTTGTCTCTCTACAGAATTAAACAAACGTCATACAATTATATTAATAGCTTTGGGTAAATAAAAAAATGTCTTCACATGCTTCTGGAAAGTTTCCAGGCACTGAACATTACGAATGTCACTTGGTAACTTATTACAAGGGACAGGGGCAACATGCGGGAATGCATGATCACCACAGGCGGTTCTGGTAAGGCAACATATATTACATACCTGAGACAATACCCACTATCCTGTAGGGTATACCCAACGACTGACAGAACTGCTCGGCGTTACCGATCATCTCATCAAACATCTCCCACGACTTGTTGTCATGTGGCGAGGTGAAACAGAACTGTTCAATCTGAAGGGTCAAAAAGAAAGAAATCATTAGGTTATCATCAGCAAAGGGGAAAAAAGTTCTTGTAAAAATAAATTTTAGTGGCTAAAACATGTGTGTTATCAATGAAATCTGGTTGTTATTTTCTTTAGTTTCTTATATAGCGCTAAATACATAAATGTTTCATAGCACTTAACACCATTATTGCCCTGGTCATAGGATATAATGCAAACCAGCACACATTGTGTGCACCATCTCCACTCCCTGGGGAGAATTCCTTCCAAGCGCTCATGGGCTCAAGAAGATCGTTCACATAAAGGCTTTCACTTCCTACCGGTCCCCTACCTGGGTAGAGAGCAGCAATAGTGGATAAATTGTCTTGCTGAAGGACAAACGCGGTGGGCAGGGTTTCGAAATCGGGATCTCACGATTGGAAAGCGCGCGCTCTACCAATCTTGCCACACCACATCCACCATGCAAATCTTGATAACTCATTTAGAAGGATCATTTTTCATTCAAATAGCAGCTGTATACACAAGACACCTGCCTATCCAACAACCATTTTTGTTTTGTTTTGCTTCACACAATGCTATAATAGATCTGTCTACTAACATAATCATTCAAATTGCATGCACAACTGCTTAACAAAGGTTGCTCCTGGCAACCTGCTGGCTTGCCAGAGGTTTGTCTGACCTAGTAACAAATAATGTATGTTAGGTTGATTTTTAGTGTGTTTAAAATCATTTTCAAGTTCTTACATCGAATACCTTGTGGTGATATTGTTGTGTGTGGGGTGTAGATTGCGTATGTGTTGTAATGCGTGTTCACACAACATATCACCTTTTAATTTTAGTTACGAGGAAGCGAGGTAGACAAGAAAACACAAGAGAAAGTAAGGTTCCCTTTTCGTATGTTTAATGGGTTATAAATAAATACATGTGTGCCGTTGCAACGGGATGAGAATATGCATGAATAAACGGGATTAGATATTGCACGAAGATACATTAAAATAAGCCTGACAATAAATAATCGCTTACAGTAAATGTTTGCTGAAGTCCGAAAATGCGGGTTTGATGAACGAAGGAAGGGGCTACACGCGATGATGATGCGGAGACTTGGAAAGCGGAAACGCGACTTTGATGACGGGGTTGAAGAACCGCGAAGTGCGCGATGACGACGCTGATGAAGAAGTTGACCCTCGTGGGTCGCGGTCGAGACGAGAAACGAAGAAGATGATGCGGCGGTTGACGCGGAGACGGTGAGTCGCTCTACGGGTCGATGCCAAGGAAAGGTGAATACAGGAATCAGAGTCGGTGCCGAAGGAACAGTGAATCGTCCATTGTCGTAGGCCGACTAAGAAGATGCGTGAGCAGACCAGCTACGGTGAGTCGAGCTGTGAGGTGAGTACGCCAGAACTGCCCGGTGCGTATCGTGACGTGGAAGCTCCCAGTGGTGAATCAGTGGCACAAGACGGCGGTGATTATAACGTACCACTAGAAACTATCCAGTCCGCTAGGGGCGGCGTGAAAGGTGCTGTGACATGATGGAGATTCATGCCACAGAAGGGTCTCGACAGCGGAGAGAGAAAACTAGAGTTGATGTTGACTCAACGAGAGATGGTGATCGGAGTGAAGAAACTGGTGAAAGGCACGTGGAGTTGAAAAGCGCGGCTGGCGAAATGGTGATGCGTGATTGGTTGAATGGGCGCACACGCGAAGAAAACATGAATATGTATGAGCCACGTGGTGGAAAATAACTGGAAAAGTACCGAGAGTAATAAACTGGAAATAACTGGATCGGCATAAGCAGGTCGGGGTGAAGCAACATGTAGGAGCGAAGTATGGGTCGCTACAGTACTCCCCTACCAGAGACGAAGCCGAAGAACAGATGAGGAACGATATAAATATCGACAAATATACAGGAAAATGGTGGCACTATTTATAAAGCGGGAGGCCGCCGCTGTTACAATAAAATAAACTAAGGTGGCACTATTTATAAAGCGGGAGGCCGCCGCTGTTACAATAAAACAAACTAAGGTGGCACTATTTATAAAGCGGGAGGCCGCCGCTGTTACCTAGTACATGAATATGTATAGCGGACCAGAAAAGGTTACAAACATGGCATGTTATAAATCGGGCATGAAAGAATGCAATATAACAAGCATGGTAATGTAAATAGCAGTGCAGTCGCTATAATAAACAAACATGACATGGTATAAGAATGTATCGAAAATACGTGTATAAATGCAAGAGCATAAAAACATTCGATACATAATTGAGAGGAATGGTTTTGAAATGAGGCAAGTCCAAAAAGCAGGGAACATTAAATATCGTAAAACCAAGCTTCCAAGTATCACGTCGGGGTCACCAATGTGGTGATATTGTTGTGTGTGGGGTGTAGATTGCGTATGTGTTGTAATGCGTGTTCACACAACATATCACCTTTTAATTTTAGTTACGAGGAAGCGAGGTAGACAAGAAAACACAAGAGAAAGTAAGGTTCCCTTTTCGTATGTTTAATGGGTTATAAATAAATACATGTGTGCCGTTGCAACGGGATGAGAATATGCATGAATAAACGGGATTAGATATTGCACGAAGATACATTAAAATAAGCCTGACAATAAATAATCGCTTACAGTAAATGTTTGCTGAAGTCCGAAAATGCGGGTTTGATGAACGAAGGAAGGGGCTACACGCGATGATGATGCGGAGACTTGGAAAGCGGAAACGCGACTTCGATGACGGGGTTGAAGAACCGCGAAGTGCGCGATGACGACGCTGATGAAGAAGTTGACCCTCGTGGGTCGCGGTCGAGACGAGAAACGAAGAAGATGATGCGGCGGTTGACGCGGAGACGGTGAGTCGCTCTACGGGTCGATGCCAAGGAAAGGTGAATACAGGAATCAGAGTCGGTGCCGAAGGAACAGTGAATCGTCCATTGTCGTAGGCCGACTAAGAAGATGCGTGAGCAGACCAGCTACGGTGAGTCGAGCTGTGAGGTGAGTACGCCAGAACTGCCCGGTGCGTATCGTGACGTGGAAGCTCCCAGTGGTGAATCAGTGGCACAAGACGGCGGTGATTATAACGTACCACTAGAAACTATCCAGTCCGCTAGGGGCGGCGTGAAAGGTGCTGTGACATGATGGAGATTCATGCCACAGAAGGGTCTCGACAGCGGAGAGAGAAAACTAGAGTTGATGTTGACTCAACGAGAGATGGTGATCGGAGTGAAGAAACTGGTGAAAGGCACGTGGAGTTGAAAAGCGCGGCTGGCGAAATGGTGATGCGTGATTGGTTGAATGGGCGCACACGCGAAGAAAACATGAATATGTATGAGCCACGTGGTGGAAAATAACTGGAAAAGTACCGAGAGTAATAAACTGGAAATAACTGGATCGGCATAAGCAGGTCGGGGTGAAGCAACATGTAGGAGCGAAGTATGGGTCGCTACAACCTTATCTCCAGGTCATCAGCAAACAATTGCTCCACTATGAGAATGTTTCATGTACCAACAAAAATATCTTACCCTAAACACATCTGTACTACTAATGATATCCCTAACCCTTATCCTAAACAACCCTAACTTTTACTTCCAACTATAACATGGCACAGAGCTATTTTCTCCCAAGCATATGTTGCATCAACCAAATGCTATCCGATATCAGTCAACCTCTTAAAGTATAACTTACCTTTTCAAACTGGTGGACGCGGAAGATGCCTCTGGTGTCGCGGCCGTGCGACCCAACCTCTTGACGGAAGCACGTGGACATCCCTGCGTAGCGTTTTGGAAGCTCTGCTGGCGACATCCACTCATTCCGGTGGAACCCGGCGATGGGCTGCTCCGAGGTTGCGATCAGGTATTTCTCGTCAACCGTGTCCTCATCTGCCTTCTCACTGCCTTTACCCAGGACCTAGAAAGGCAATTGTGGTGGAAACAGATCCTGAAAATGTTTAATTTTAATGCGCTCAATTAAGCAATAGGTTGCTCTGAGGTTGCAATCAGGTATTTCTCATCAATCGTGTCCCTCCTGTGCTTTCTCACTGCCTTTAGCTATGACCTAGAAATATGATTGTGGTGGAAATTTATACAGAATGTTTAATTTCAACCGGCCCAAGACTATTCAGCTGGAATCCAGCGATGGGCTGCTCAGAGGTTGCAATCAGGTATTTCTCGTCAATGTTGTCTTCATCCGCCTTCTCACTGCCTTTTCCCAGCACCTAGAAATGCAATTGTGGTGGAAATGTATACAGAATATGTAACTTAAACCCGCTCAAGACTATTACGGTGGAATCAAGTAATGGGCTGATCTGCTATTGCAATCTGTTACTTCTCATCAATCGTGTCCTCCTGCTTCTGTCTTCCTTTACCCAGGACCTAGAAATGAAATTGCGGCAAAAAATGATAAACATAATGTTTTACTTTCACCCCGCTCAAGACTAGATAAAACATGCATTCTTCAGACCCAGGAGGCCAAGTATATTTAAGACCAGTCCTGAGCAGTTACATCAATCATACCGATTTTCTTTGATCTGCTTAAAAATTACTCTCATCATCAGCATTTGATGCAAAAAATATAGGCAAAATCTGTTAAACTGCATCACTCAAATACAGTCAAACCTGTCTATAGCGGCCGCTCAAGGGAAACTTGAAAAGGAAACTTGAAAAGTGCCGCTATCGACAGGTGGCCGCTATAGACAGGTGGCCACTATAGACAGGTTGGCGGCCATTTTTTTTTAAAGCACAAACATGATTAATAATAATTAATATCACATGTACACATGAACATAAACAACATGTACATTTATATATGAAATAAAAGAACAGAACCCTCTTGTTTTTTGAGTAATTTGTGTGATAAGTGTTGAGAAAATAATGAAAAGTATGTGTAAACCTTCCTAAAGAAATCTACCATCGTCTGTTTGGCCGACTGTCGTTTGCTTTCGTTGAAGAAACAACTCTCGATCTCCCGACCGGTGATGCAATGCGATCGTGTGAATCATTGCCTGAACACAAATGCTGTTACGTAAAAAAAATATTTTTGATCGAAAAAAAAAGTTCTAGAAAATACGACGATGAAACGAAAAGTTTATAAACGCAGTAAAATATTTGTTATAACTTTATTAATAAGTGTTTCAATTTTTTTTAATGTTTCGCAAAGAAAAATAAACATTTAAATGTACGAGGCTATACAAACCGGTTTAAATCCGATCCGGTCCGATCCCCAATACGGCGAAAGTGCGTGCATTGTGTTGCATGATCAAAGCCCCTGCGCTGCCGCTGCAGTCTAGCGGTCAGCGGCCAGCGGCCATGCCAGCTACCAGCGCTCAGCGATCGATAAACCACGGAGCTAACAATGCGTGCATGAACAATAACACGGATGTTCAGCCAGCGCGCTAATCTCGGGTACCCGCTAATCTCAAGAAAAGCGCAGCACAGCTGAAAAGCTCGCATCACGGAAACAATGCGTGAGTAAAAATAGAGCAGTCAGCAGACGAGGTAAACAAAACAAACGGCCATTTTAGGCTTTTAAACTTGACATTCATTATTTAGGCGGCACTTTTTCAAAGCTATAAAAGGGTAGATCTACAGCCCTAGACTATGGGTATATTGTTTGATAAGCTTGGCAGCGCTGCAAGCTCGCTTTCACGGCAAAGTATACCAGCCACACGATAATCTCCACGGCTATGCATCGGAAAATAACAAACTTGCACGCCCGCAGTTACGGGCAAACCGAACATTGATGGCCGCTATAGGCGGTAAAAAAATGAGTTTGGGAATCCAAATCCGTGGCCGCTGGCCGCGTTAGGCAGGTGGCCGCTATAGACAGTGTTTATAACACTGTATTTTCCTCGGGGGGAATTCTATGTGGCCGCTAAGGGCAGGTGGCCGTTATAGACAGGTGGCCGCTAGTACAGGTTTGACTGTATATGCATTGCACAATAATGGTGCAAACATTGAGCAATCAAGGGTTAAGGTCGTGATTTTTACTATTTTTGACAAACCAGTACACCAAGGCAGCCGCTGAGCAAACCTTACAGCATGCTAGTACGTCTCTGTAAGAGCACAGAATGTCAGCGAATGGATGAGTATATTTCATGCATTATTATTTTTGTATGTGCATAAAAGACAGTAAAATTATGCACATTTGATGTGCTATAGTTGCTGTATGCTCAAAACTGTTTTTTTCTTAAATCCTTATATTAAATGGGAAGAGATTTCAACCTAAATTGTTTTATTTGTAACTATTGCAATTCATGACACTTAACATATTACATATATCGTTGAATATACAGTGTAACCACATTATAACGAGCACCATTGGCCCATTGAATGTACCTCGTTATATCAGATATCTTGTTGTATCAGGGCATACAAATAATGGAATACATAGAACCTGGACCTGTGAAATTACCTCGCTATATCAGATACCTCGTTATATCAGAACTTGTTATAAAGAGGTTAACTTGCTTGATCACTATCTTGCCAAACTTTACCTTGTAGAGCTCGTCATCAAACTGGCTAAGCTGTGCGACCTCCTGCATGACCTCCTTGCGCATGAAGAACGGGGTGTACAAGGGGGTGAAGCCCTTCTTGAGGAGGAGTCGGAGCGCATGCTGCTGAATGGCGAGAGACAGGAAGACTGCTGGGCCCTGGCAATCAAATGAAAGGAGAAACAAATGACTCCATGCTATTAAACAAGTGGTAAAATATTATTAGATTCAACATGAACCAGGACACACACAATGATTAGGATAGTTTTTCTTCTTTCTCTTCTCCTCTTTCCCTTTCTCATTTTCTCCCTCCTCCTCCTCCTAATCTTCATCTCCTCCCTCTTTCCTTTATCTTCCTCCATTTTCAATTTCCTCCTTCTAATCTTTCTATCCTTCATTCACCTTCCCCATGTTCATGTTTCAGTAAGGTGATAGTTAAGTCATTTAAATTAAAATATTTTGTTCATACATTCTCCATATTCCCAAGTCTAAGTATTTTAAGGACCAGTCCCGATCGGGTTATTAAACACAGCGTTGCCTACCTTGAGGAAGTAACCCCTGTTGCCGGCGACCACGGTCCCCCTCTCAGCATCGATACCGTCGATCATGTGGATCAGATCGACGTGGGAGTACTTCTTACGAGTCGTGCAGTCACCAAACGTTCTCTCCACTACGTTCTCCTCCTGTGTTACAAAATCAGCAACAGAAATATTATCGTTTTATTTATTTAGCATATCATTTTAAAAGGTAAACGAGCAAGTAATTATATTGAAGTTTTAAAATCATTGACAATGCATCAATGCCTTCGATCATGTGGATCAGATCGACCTGGGAGTACTTCTTACGAGTCGTACAGTCACCAAATGTCCTATCCACTACTAGTATTTTCTCCCTCCTGTGTTACACAATCGGGAACAGATAAAACATGTATAGCAACAACAATAGTTAATAGGGCTATTATTCCATAACACATAGGTTTGTTGAAATGTTTGTGATGTCCTCTGCACTATATTATCTCGGTGTTGCAAACTCAGCAACATAAATAGCATTAGTCATCAAGAACTATCATTAACATTAAAGAATGAAACAATAATACACGTTGAAGAGTTAAAAGGTTTATTTTAAAATCATAACAATAAAAATGTTGAGACATTTTCTGAACTATTTTGTTCTTGTACAACTGATCAATAGTAAAATACCAAGGCAGTTTTCATCAACTCTTTACATTCAAGGATAAGCTATTTTCTTTCACATTTTAAGGGATACAAGTGTATATTGAAGGAGAGGTTGCCTCCTAATGTTTGAAAACACATAACTAGGAGCTGTGGATCATTATCATCATCATATCAAAACAAAATTTGTTTGGGGCTTTAATGATTTAAACAAAATGATTCATAGCGTACCTCGTCATTGCTGATGTGAACAGATTCATGCAGAAAGTTGGCGATTTCCCAAAGACTGTCTTTCCGTTTCGCTTCGCACTCGAGACGTTTGTTGTCACAGTCTGCGATTCCTTCATCCACAAGCTGCCGAACCTTCTTTAACTGGGCAACGGTGAGGCTCTACAAGAAAGATGAAAAATAGGTACAAATTATACCTCTAACTTGCTAGACCAGTAAAATAAATTGTTTATGCACTAGCCCTATTGCCCAGGGCAAGTATACATTTTTGTCCAGGGGCAAAGTAAAATTTCTTAAATGGCCTAGTTTGATTGCCCAATCGGGCAACTAAATTATTGGTCAACTATGAGAGAATAATGTAGTTCGTTAGGTTTAAATCTCATCTAGGAGTAAGCGGGCAAGTTAACTTTGAAAAGTTATGAAAATTACTTTCCCAAATGGGCCAGTAAGGAAACAAAATAGTGTGGAGGCTTGGTTTATGATATTGAAACAACCAAGAAGTTTGTTGTCACAGTCTGCGATTCCATCATCCACAAGCTGCCGAACCTTTTTCTGTTTGGCAACGGTCAGGCTCTACAGAAAAGGTGAAAGGTGAAAACAGGTGGAAATTAGACCTCCAGTTTACTAGACCAGTTACTGTCACAGTTTGCGATTCCTTCGTTCACTAGCTGCCGAACCTTTTTTAGCTGGGCAACCCTAAGTATCTGGACAAAAGGTGGAAATAACTTAAAACACCTATTTTTGATTAATAACACAAACTAATTAAATATGGTACAATGAATTACAGTTTTTCATGGCACCTGTCAATAATTATTGTTATTAATATAAGCTGGAAAAATTGAATAAATAAAATTAATAAATTAAAAAACATTGACTTTGTCTTTGGTACAATATATGCATTCTCCACAGAACCATGCCCAAGTATTTTGGGGACCAGTCCTGAATGGGTTAAAATGGAAAAATTATTCACTTACATGTGACTCTAGAATCTCCTTGGTAAGATCCTCTAGTTGGTTGACTACCGCCTCTGGAACAGGCTGGCTTTCATCTCCTACAGGCTCTTTTTTCTGTAATGTATGTGAATACACAAGACAATGAAAACTCATTGCAGTATTACCAGATTTATAAGCGTAGAATCAGAGGATACCAGAACAAACTTTCCCCAGTTTTAAATTGATTTCTCTGTACATATATATGATGTATATAATGCCTTCATTTGACTTCAGACAATTATGACAACTGGATGCAGAAACATGTTTATAAAACAAGGGCTCACATGTCTTCCGGAATTCCGTCAACAGTATGAAACTTTACTTGTGTGAGCCCTAGCCCACTTGTAACTGTCTCCTTTTCTCCTTTTTCCTTTCCTTTATTTACCCAAATATTGTTTAGATTTTATATTGTTTAGTAATATATGACTGATGAACTTATCTTAATTATTTGCTGATTAAATAATAATAAATGATGATGGTGATGGTGATGGTGATGGTGATGATGATGGTGATGGTGATGGTGATGGTGATGGTGATGGTGGTGGTGGTGATGGTGATGGTGATGGTGATGGTGGTGGTGGTGGTGATGGTGATGGTGATGGTGACGGTGACGGTGACGGTGATGGTGACGGTGAAGGTGATGATGATGATGATAATTATGATAAAAATAATGATAATAATAATGTCTACAAGTTAAATCTTTCTCACCTTCATCCTCTCCCCTATCAACTTGCTGCACAGGTTCTTCAGTTTGTTGAGGTTGTCTGCCCGGTAACGCACTACATTTGCAAGAGAGAGAAAACAAATGGTGTGTAAATTTTACAATCATCAATTGGGTTTAGTTTTAACTAGTTTTGCCCCTTACGCATGGGAATACATTTAATGTACAATCAGCCACATCAATTTAATAGCACCTGCTGTTTGAAAGCCACTATCTGTCCGTAATATATTTTGTCGAGCACGACTGAGCACTACAAAATCTTTCGGACAGATAGTCTAGCGGGTGGCTAGATTGACAAATCTAGCGCTTTCATGGCCTCTTTGACATTATTACTGGCATTTTTCACTGTCGGCATTCTAGGTGGCGTGCTGATTAATGTCATTATTTCAGACTTTTTTATCCATCTGAACCCAATCGACAGTGTAGTCAGGTTCACTATGTCGAGATTTTAGGCTTCGTATACTTTTTTTGGGGATTTGTTAAACTATACATTTTTGGAATCTGTAAAGCATAAGGAATCAGAAAACCAATGTTTACAATTTGCCGGAAGCATTTATGGCGGCCATCTTGGATTTTCAATATGGCCGCCATTACAATAGGTGTTTTTCAATATCTCAGCTTCTAGGTGGCCTAGATTAATGATTTGAACGGCTAAACATATGTTTTCAGGGATGGGGAAGACAATGGTACAATGTAAAATAAGATAAACATAAACACAAAGCGGCCATCTTGGAATTTCAAAATGGCCGCCTTGAAAATCGGTGTTTTCAATATTTCAACATTCAAGTGGCTAAGAGTCATGATTTTAACGGCTAAACATATGTTTTCATGGATGGGGAAGACAATGGTACAATGTAAAATAAGATAAACATAAACACAAAGCGGCCATCTTGGATTTTCAAAATGGCCGCCTTGAAAATCGGTGTTTTTCAATATTTCAGCATTCAAGTGGCTTAGAGTCATGATTTTAACGGC
This sequence comes from Echinarachnius parma, assembly GCA_037951105.1. Taxonomy (NCBI): domain Eukaryota; kingdom Metazoa; phylum Echinodermata; class Echinoidea; order Clypeasteroida; family Echinarachniidae; genus Echinarachnius; species Echinarachnius parma. Next base: position 112,937 of record JBAMJV010010487.1, on the reverse strand, counting down.
TAAACATATGTTTTCAGGGATGGGGAAGACAGTGGTACAATGTACAACAAATAATATAAACATAACCACAAAGCGGCCATCTTTAATTTTCAAAATGGCCGCTTTGAAAATCTGTTTCTCAATATCTTAGCATCCAATGGGCGTAGAGTCATTATTTAGACGGCTAAATATACATTTTCACACATGAGGAAGCCAGTGGTATAAAGTAAAACAAATAAAATAAAAAAAAACCTTCCATAACAATATAGCAGTTTATCTTGTTCGTTATATCGTAATGTTTGATATTAATGGCTCGGCACTTTTATGTGTAGCAAGTCAATACTTTATCATGTCTAGGTCGCTTCTTGGAAATCTAACATGTAATTATCATCATCATGATCATTACTATCACTGGTCGGCAACATGTTATTCCGAGAGTCCTCTTCATTCAAGCATTGAGTTCATGCTGCATTATGCATGGTAAATTATTGGTCGTTCAAGAGCATCAATGTCTCTGCACTGGCATCTCATCATCTCGATGATGGCCTTGAAGGTTGGGAGGACCGGATTTACCTGATCAGCTGATGTGTCTTTGTAGAAGTCATGCTGCAGTGGAACCAGTGGATCCTGCTGAGCAATGCTTTTTTGACCTCATGATGTGGCCCGGATCTGGACTCAGTGAATGTGCTGCTTGGAACATAGATCGCAACTCGGGGATGCAATATCGATGCCATTTTATAGTGCGTATGCAGTACAGCCCAATGTAGCAAGTGATGACAGCCGATCTTCCGTTACTTCAGCGGCATTTGAAAGCAACTGCATTGATGACTTATCCTCCTGTTTAGCTAGAGTTGCTGCTTGGTTACCTTGCCTACGCAAGAGAACCGTCCTGTGTTGTCTGCCCCTGTGAATGCGTGATAGGCTAGAATAGCATTTGCATTTCTGGACCTAGAGCTGCCTATATTTGCTGTACTTAGACTACTCCGGAAGGCATCGATGTGGACAGTTTCTCAGCAAAGGAATGGTGCCATGACCAGCACAAGAACATCAGTGTATGGAAAGAAAGCCACTTTGCCTCTTTGTGATCTGTTGCTCCTAATATGCCCTGTGGCAGATGCAAAATCCAGCGTTGACGAGCCCTGGTCATGTAGGATGTTAAAAAGTTAAAGACCTTCCTTTGCCAATGTTGGCATATAAGGCGGCGATTCATTTGCCCTAGGCCACACGTCTACTAAATGTAGCGAAAGCTACAGAAGGGGCCGGCCAGTCCTCTGGTAAATCGTGTGATTAACATTCCCTTCTCCATTCTATAGATGCCAAGCGGCTGGCTAGAAGGCAGAATGTACCATTTTGGTATGACCCGGTCTGGGATCGAACCCGGGACCTCCCATGCAGGAGGCGGACATTGTAACCGCTGAGCCACCATGTTCGGTCATGTTGGTTGAACACCAGTGTTTTTGCTGCCATATACGCAGTCGGATCAGTCTTCATTTTATCGTGGGAAAGAAACGGCTCATAATTGGAATGTGATATGCTGGTGTCTTCTCTGATATATTATATTGGATCAGAAACTCTCCTTGTCTCTGTTCCTCTCTTGTGGTATTCTTCTGGGAATCAGGCTCGTATGTGTCATACACCAAAATGATCTCATCAGAGATATTAATCTGGTAGTGACAGTCAAATACCTCAGTGAATGTTTGAATACCATACTGATGACACTCACAATAGACTGTGATTATATCATTCTGGTGTTTGAGACATACAGAGCTGATTTCCTGAAGAGTACCACAAGGGAGAAACAGAGTGAAGGGAAGGATCTGATCCATTATCAGATCAGAGATGACACCAACATCAATCACATCCCGATTACCCGGTTCCTTTCCCATTTCAGAACGGAGGCTGACCTGACTGAGTATCTTGCAGCAAAAGCACTGGAGTGCAACCAAGGCTCGTCACCGCTGATTATCACATCTGCCACAGAATGTACTAGGATCAACAGTGAGCTGAAAAATGAGGACAACAATCATGAAGAGGCGGATACACTGCTCATACACAATGCCGCGCTGATAGATGCAGAGTCGGTCATAGCACACTATGTCGTTCTGCTGAGAAATGGCGTCCGTAGTGGTCTCGGTGCAGCCAAAATAGACAGCTCGAGGTTCAGAAAGAGCAAAGGCTTTACCAGCCTTCCATTCATTCAAGGAGGAAGACAACACGGGACAGTTCTCTCACACAAGCAAGGCAACCTGGCTGCAAGTCTACCTCAAAGCAGGTGGATATGTCAGCATTGCATCTCAAGCAGCACATCCAACGAGTCCAGAACCATGCACATTATGGGGTCAGGCAGGCATTGCTCTGCACCACCTCCAGGATCTGCTGCAGCGTGGCTATTACAAGGACACAGCAGGTTCGCACTTCTCCCCGCTTGTCGCAGTATTTTGCACTTGTTCACGCTAATAAGTAGGACCTGAGCAGCCTGTTCCAACGTATGCTCGTGTACGTCCAATCAGTGCCAGAATGACGAAGACTCTAGGAATGACATGTTGCCGACCAGTGACAGTGATGAGGATGATGAAATGCAAGGACTCTGCTATAAATCTGTCAAGAAGCTATCTAGACATTCTAGTGGTTTTGAACAATTAAGAACATCTGTTATAATGAACTTACATTATAATCTATATCATTTTAAGCTTTCTTTACTCTAAATCGCTGGCTTCCTCATCCATGAAAATGTATGTTTAGCGATTAAAATCATGACTTCGAGCCACTTGCATGCCGAAATAGTGAAACAAAATGCATTTTCAAGGTGGCCATTTTGAAAATCCAAGATGGCCGCTTTGTGGTTGTGTGAAGCTTATTTTAATTCATACCCCTGGCTTCCAAATCCCTAGAAAATGTATGTTTAGCCATTGAAATCATGACTCTAGGCCACTCTAGTGAAACAAAATGCATTTTCAAGGTGGCCATTTTGAAAATCCAAGATGGCCGCTTTGTGGTTGTGTGAAGCTTATTTTAATTCATACCCCTGGCTTCCAAATCCCTAGAAAATGTATGTTTAGCCATTGAAATCATGACTCTAGGCCACTTAGATGATGAGTGCTGAGATATGAAAAAGACTGATTTTCAAGTCGGCCATTTTGAAAATCCAAGATGGCCGCTTTGTGGTTATGTTTGACTTATTTTACATTGTACCATTGTCTTCCCCATCCCTGAAAACATATGTTTAGCCGTTCAATTCTTTACTCTAAGCCACTTGAATGCTGAAATATGGAAAAACAATGATTTTCAAGGCGGCCATTTTGAAAATCCAAGATGGCCGCTTTGCGGTTATCTTGATCTTATTTTACATTGTACCACTATCTTCCCCATCCCTGAAAACATATGTTTAGCCGTTCAAATCATTACTATAAGCCACCTGGAAGCTGAGATATTGAGAAACACCTATTGTAATGGCGGCCATTTTGAAAATCCAAGATGGCCGCCATAAATGCTTCCGGCAAATTGTAAACATTGGTTTTCTGACTTCTTATACTACACAGATTCCAAAAATGTATAGGTTTACAAATCCCCCAAAAAAGTTTACAACTTTACATAATGAACCTGACTAGTGATGTTGATTATATAAAGCAAAAACGCGAAAGCTATAATACTGTTGTAGAGATCGCATATTGGGTCAATCCACGTCAAATCAACCAATTTTCAGACATTTTGTCACCCGACCCCCTTCAATTTTGCTAAAATTCGCACCAATTGTTCCCCCAAGTGTCTGACGGAAAACCCCGAAATTGTTTGCCCCGAAGTCATTCGGTTGCTAAGTTACGGCCGCGCCTAGCAACCAATGCGCTGTCAAACCGTTTCTTCTTTAAAATTTTGGCCATTTTTGATTATCTGCTGTAGCTAAAATTGAAAAGTCAGAGCTCTCATTGTCTGGAAATTGGAAGAACTTTGTCATCTCTACGAGATGTATTCATTATGTCGCGGGTCGAGTTTTCGTTTTCGCGTACGAGGTCACCGAAAATGGCTTTAAGCAAAAAATTAAAGTTTTTTTAAGCATGTTTGGATGCCCATAGCTTAAAAATTAATAGATATTTTGCTCTAATCTTTTAGAGTATTAAAGACCTTCACTTCCTTTACAGATTTAAAAAAAAATGAGCGTGATTGTTCAAGTCGTTTTCGAGTAAAGCGCCCTCAAAGTTTGGATTTTTCAAAAATGCACCAAGTTCAAGGTCAAAGGTCACCCTTAGTCCAATCCGGGATCTTCACCAATTTGTGTGTACTGACAGATATTTACCTATATTTTCAGGGGTTACCAAAGAAATTTTGCTACCGGAACGTTTAATGGCTTAATTACGCTAACGAAAATGGTCGTAAACAACCCGAAATACTCAAAATTGCCATATAATTGGCTTTAGGGCATATTTTGTATCTCTCTCACACGCAATACAAAAGTTTATAAATACTGTTCTTCAGGGAATTGGCAGACATTCACCTATATTTTCATGGGTTAGCAAAAAAAAATTGCTACCGGAACGTTTAACGGCTTATTTACACTGACGAAAATGGTCGTAAACACACTGAAACGTGTTAAATAGCCATATAATTGGCTTTAGGGCATATTTTGAATCTCTCTCACACGCGATATAAAAGTTTTAAAATACTGTTCTTCAGGGAATTGGCAGACATTCCCCTATATTTTCATGGGTTAGCAAAAAAAAATTGCTACCGGAACGTTTAACGGCTTATTTACACTGACGAAAATGGTCGTAAACACACAGTAGCGTGTTAAATAGCCATATAATTGGCTTTAGGGCATATTTTTAATCCTTCTCACACGCAGTACAAAAGTTTATAAATACTGTTCTTCAGGGAATTGGCAGACATTGACCTATATTTTCAGGGGTTAGCAACAAAAAATTGCTACCGGAACGTTTAACGGCTTATTTACACTGACAAAAATGGTCGTAAACACACTGAAACGTGTTAAATAGCCATATTACGGGCTTTAGGGCATATTTTGAATCCTTCTCACACGCAATACAAAAGTTTATAAATACTGTTCTTCAGGGAATTGGCAGACATTCACCTATATTTTCATGGGTTAGCAACAAAAAATTGCTACCGGAACGTTTAACGGCTTATTTACACTGACGAAAATGGTCGTAAACACACTGAAACGTGTTAAATAGCCATATTACGGGCTTTAGGGCATATTTTGAATCTTTCTCACACGCAATACAAAAGTTTATAAATACTGTTCTTCAGGAAATTGGCAGACATTCACCTATATTTTCATGGGTTAGCAAAACAAAGTTGCTACCGGAACGTTTAACGGCTTATTTACACTGACGAAAATGGTCGTAAACACACCGAAACGTGTTAAATAGCCATATTACGGGCTTTAGGGCATATTTTGAATCTCTCTCACACGCAATATAAAAGTTTATAAATACTGTTCTTCAGGGAATTGGCAGACATTGACCTATATTTTCATGGGTTAGCAAACAAAAATTGCTACCGGAACGTTTAACGGCTTATTTACACTGACGAAAATGGTCGTAAACACACTGTAACATGTTAAATCGCCATATTACGGGCTTTAGGGCATACAGTTTGAATCTCTCTCACACGCAATATAAAACGTTATAAATACTGTTCTTCAGGGAATTGGCAGACATTCACCTATATTTTCATGGGTTAGCAAAAAAAAATTGCTACCGGAACCATTAACGGCTTATTTACACTGACGAAAATGGTCGTAAACACACAGTACTGTTTACGACCATTTTCGTCAGTGTAAATAAGTCGTTAAACGTTCCGGTAGCAATTTTTTTTTGCTAACCCATGAAAATATAGGTGAATGTCTGCCAATTCCCTGAAGAACAGTATTTATAACATTTTCTATTGCGTGTGAGAGAGATTCAAACTATGCCCTAAAGCCCGTAATATGGCGATTTAACATGTTACAGTGTGTTTACGACCATTTTCGTCAGTTTAAATATGCCGTTAAACGTTCTGGTAGCAATTTTTTTTTGCTAACCCATGAAAATATAGGCGAATGTCTGCCAATTCCCTGAAGAACAGTATTTATAACATTTTCTATTGCGTGTTGAGAGAGATTCAAAATATGCCCTAAAGCCCGTAATATGGCTATTTAACACGTTGCAGTGTGTTTACGACCATTTTCGTCAGTGTAAATAAGCCGTTAAACGTTCTGGTAGCAATTTTTTTTTGCTAACCCATGAAAATATAGGTGAATGTTTGCCAATTCCCTGAAGAACAGTATTTATAAACTTTTGTATTGCGTGTGAGAAAGATTCAAAATATGCCCTAAAGCCCGTAATATGGCTATTTAACACGTTTCAGTGTGTTTACGACCATTTTCGTCAGTGTAAATAAGCCGTTAAACGTTCCGGTAGCAATTTTTTTTTGCTAACCCATGAAAATATAGGTGAATGTCTGCCAATTCCTTGAAGAACAGTATTTATAAACTTTTGTATTGCGTGTGAGAAAGATTCAAAATATGCCCTAAAGCCCGTAATATGGCTATTTAACACGTTTCAGTGTGTTTACGGCCATTTTCGTCAGTGTAAATAAGCCGTTAAACGTTCCGGTAGCAATTTTTTTTTGCTAACCCATGAAAATATAGGTGAATGTCTTGCCAATTCCCTGAAGAACAGTATTTATAAACTTTTGTATTGCGTGTGAGAAGGATTCAAAATATGCCCTAAAGCCCGTAATATGGCTATTTAACTCGTTTCAGTGTGTTTACGACCATTTTCGTCAGTGTAAATAAGCCGTAAAACGTTCCGGTAGCAATTTTTTGTTGCTAACCCCTGAAAATATATGTCTGCCAATTCCCTGAAGAACAGTATTTATAAACTTTTGTACTGCGTGTGAGAAGGATTCAAAATATGCCCTAAAGCCAATTATATGGATATTTAACACGTTACTGTGTGTTTACGACCATTTTCGTCAGTGTAAATAAGCCGTTAAACGTTCCGGTAGCAATTTTTTGTTGCTAACCCATGAAAATATAGGTGAATGTCTGCCAATTCCCTGAAGAACAGTATTTATAAACTTTTGTATTGCGTGTGAGAGAGATACAAAATATGCCCTAAAGCCAATTATATGGCAATTTTGAGTATTTCGGGTTGTTTACGACCATTTTCGTTAGCGTAATTAAGCCATTAAACGTTCCGGTAGCAAAATTTCTTTGGTAACCCCTGAAAATATAGGTAAATATCTGTCAGTACACAAAAATTGGTGAAGATCCCGGATTGGACTAAGGGTGACCTTTGACCTTGAACTTGGCGCATTTTTGAAAAATCCAAATTTTGAGGGCGCTTTACTCAAAAACGACTTGAACAATCACGCTCATTTTTTTTTCAATCTGTAAAGGAAGTGAAGGTCTTTAATACTCTAAAAGATTAGAGCAAAATATCTATTAATTGTTAAGCTATGGGCATCCAAACATGCTTTTAAAAACTTTAATTTTTCGCTTAAAGCCATTTTCGGTGACCTCGTACGCGAAAACGAAAACTCGACCTGCGACATAATGAATACATCTTGTAGAGATGACAAAGTTCTTCCAATTTCCAGACAATGAGAGCTCTGGCTTTTCAATTTTAGCTACAGCAGATAATCAAAAATGGCCAAAATTTTAAAGAAGAAACAGTTTGACCGCGCATTGGTTGCTAGGCGCGGCCGTAACTTAGCAACCGAATGACTTCGGGGCAAAAAATTTCGGGGTTTTCCGTCAGACACTTGGGGGAACAATTGGTGCGAATTTTAGCGAAATCGAAGGGGGTCGGGTGACACCCACCGGTTGATTTGACGTGGATTGACCATTATATACATGTACCCTACGGGCGGCAGGTGACGCACGGTTGGTGCGTAACCTCATCGGCACGCACCGTACACTGCACTGGAGCCGAGCCATGGCCGGTGCGCGGGAGCGATTCCTCCGGCAGAGTTCTACCTACAGCTACTTGAGACCGGACGTCCTTCACAGTACACCGCTCTCTCTGCTGACTAGCGAGCTCTGCTCCGATTGATACATATCGCCCCCGCGAAGCTTCGGCGGTGGCGACAGTACCGACCGCTGTATATATACCGTATACGAGTAGTACCGGATTTCACCGTTCGGGATACCTTTCTTCACCTCGCCTTTACGCCTCGTCAGGACCCAAGTTCCTTCATCCAGGAGTTAAGGTACGTCCCGATTATAATACTGAACTCTTTTGGTTTTGCCATTCATTGTTTTAAATCTGCGAAAATTGTTGTATCACATAAATAAATCATAAAATGGCATGCAGTTACTGAGTTAGCATGTCATGCGTTTGCCGAAGAAAACATGTCAACAAAAATGCCAAAATTGCAAAAGTTACATGTCTAATACAAACGTTCACTCAGTCAGAGCTAGATATCTATCTCATGTATGAAGGTGTATCCTAACTTCCCGCACGAAAATTTAGGATTTTTTCAAAGTGGCTTAGGATCAAGAAAATTACAGTAATCTCAATGAAACAATAATAAATTACCCCTCAAATTCTGAGGATTCGATTTATCTTGAACAATTTCATTTAAACTCACAATTCGTGGTGTTAATGACCCGATTCCGTGACTATGTCATATCAGCAAGAGCTTCTTCACCGAGTACGGTAGTCTCCATACTTCGCGCATAATACATAGGGCACCCTGCCATTGACTTAACACGTATCCCGTGTAGCAAACCGTAACACGCATTTCAATGGCAGTGTGATGATGCAAACATTTTGCGCGCATTAGCATCTTAGCACGCGCAGCGTTGTCAAGCTATCTACGGAGATTGCGCGATCCGAAAGTAAATTTGAAGGGTAGGTCGAATAAAGGAGCATTTTGCGCAGCCTTTCGATGACAACAAATATGTTCTACTGGAACGATTTCCGTCTAATTTGCTTGATACTTCCTCCTCCATAACTTTGTTGGAACACCAAAGTAGTGATTTACAAAAAAAGACCACAAAAAGTAAGTATTTCTTCAGAAATATTGCTCTTCATTTGCTAATTTTTTGGTTGATGAGTAATGTGCTCTTTCAGTTGACATTGAAAATTTCCGTCGCCGTGTCCGTGTTCTAATTTTTGCGTATCTCGCCTATGATCCGCGAAGTTGGGATACGCGCGAAGTTAAGAGACCTGTCCATACACTGCTCCACTTCTCAAACTCGCTCATTATTAATTTTCATTATTTTTTTAACAAAAATATGGAAAATATTTATTGAATTTTACTTTATTTCATGCCTGGATGCTATTTATAATGAGCATTGTAGAATAGTCATAGACAATTCACTCTCTTTATTGTACCATTGCAGCCTTCTTTCAAAGTTATTGTTAATCTGTTAATTTAATACAATCACAATGTAAAATTAAAAATTAACCTAACTTACATTTTCGCCATTCTGTGTCAGCATCCACGACTTTATCGACCAGTGTAACGTCTTTAAATCGCTTTGCTTGGTATTCCTTGATCTTTTCTGGATCACCACCTTTATCTGCACGGAAAAGTTCCAGATCTAACACCATTTTGAATGGAAGTTGGCCAAAATTCAACAAAATAACGGGGTATCAATCACCGGCTGTTTCACAGCTTTGCTACGTACGCTAGTATGCCAATTGCAATGCAATGTAAATGGGCAGGGCCAATAGACCTTGGCTACGTCAATCGTACACGTACGGGACTATGTGCACACTTCAGTGCTGTATGAATGGGGAACACGTTTCCAATATTAGTCTTTCTTCAGAGTGGATACTCTTTTAGAGAATAAATAGTCCCGAATTATTGGGTCCTAATTAAACTTGAATATGTTTAAAATTAATTACTTTATATGGATACAAATATATTTCAGTGTTTTTCAGATATTTAATTCTGAGACCCGAACTTTGGGACACAATGACAATATTATTCATTTATTTTCACCCTGAACAAAGTCTAAAATTGGAGACAGAGGGGATCGCTCGGGTCGAGATGACATCGGATTGCATCACTTATATTGTATTGATTATGATCCATAATATAATTCATTCATCATAAATACACATTTGTTGTAGAACAACAGCAAATAATTCACATGCACACAAAGTGAAACAAACGAACAAACAAAGAGAAATTAAACATTGTTTGCCAAAGTTTCGCATGGCCTCACATAATCATATTTGTGGAACAAATTGTCACCTTGAATCATTGTATTATGTGTTTGTTTAAACTGCAAATAATTGTTTTCATACTAGTTACAAATCAACTGATAAAATTGCTGTGCTCAATAATATCACAATATTTGCTCTTCAATGGGACTATCATCACCATCATCGTATCACACATCATCATCATCATCATCATCATCACACATCATCATCATCATCAGCATCGTCACCATCATCATCACCATTCCCATCGCCATCATCATCACCATCATTATCATCAACCATAATCATTGTCATGAACTTTATCAACATCAACATGATCATCATCACCATCATCATCATCGTCACCATCATTATCATTATCAACCATAATCATTGTCATGAACTTTATCGACATCAACATGATCATCATCACCATCATCATCATCGTCACCATCGTTATCATCATCAACCATAATCATTGTCATCATGAACTTTATCAACATCAACATGATCATGATCATCATGATCATCATCTTCATCTTCATCTTCTTCATCATCATCATCATCATCTTCATCTTCATCTTCATCATCATCATCATCATCATCATCATCATCATCATCATCATCATCATCATCATCATCATCTTCCTTGGCATCTTAATTTCTACTTTCAAATAGAAGGGGGAGGGTAGGAGATCAGACTGAGAATAAAAAAGACAACAAACAATTTCCTTTTTTTTTTCATTCATTCATTCGCAGCAAACATTTTATTTTGTATGTAAGACATCTTGACATACCACTCAGAAACATAATATTTTTGTCTTCAAATCCTCAGACATTCAGTCACAAAGGCTCTTCAATTGTTTTTTGCCAAATAACTTTGACAAGGAAAATGAGAAATAAAAAACAGTTTGGCAACAATAAAACCAATAACAAATGCAATCTGTAAACCTTCTTAATATGAATCATCATCCTAATATGTCTTTCAATACTGAAAAAACAAAAACATTCTTTACTCATATATATCCTAATTCATATCCATGTTCTCGAACTGGAAAATTACAGCAACAACTTTAACATTACCTTCTTCTAACTGCAAAAGATAACCATTCAAACCTTTCCTCAAAGATAACAGGCTGGGAAAACGAACCGATCCGACTACATCTTCAGTCACATTTCCCCCCTTGTTTCATAAAAAAGTGAAAGTCATAAGCAAACAAATAAACAACCACATTCTGAAAAGTTAATCCATCTTCTAAAATGTCTCTCTTTTCAATTGTCTAAATAAATATAAACCTTTCTTACAACAGATTTCCCAGCCTCTTCGAGAACAGAAGAAAAAAAAACGTCTTAAAAACCTATCTATATATCTTCCTATCTCTAACAAACCCTATCTTGCAATAGTTCTGTTACAACTTTCAACAATATATTTTCTCTTTTTTCCTTACAAAAATACCTTGTTCATATAGGCAGAACAAACAAAAAAAAACTCTGATATCTTCTCGATAATAAAAAAACAAAATATTTAGCACTTGTAATAAAAAGTATACCATGCATTATTCTCAGAATGATAGCATATGTCTCTTTCGTTTAGATCTGCGTTGGCCTTTGCTGGAAGTACTTAATTATATAAACCTTACTTACATATATATAATTTTGGTTTGATAAACCAAAAGAGAGATTTACAATCGAAATGTACATTGTATGTACATTTTTTTGGCCTATGGTACATTCTTTGTCTTTTATACACATGTACAATCACAACCTAGAGACCCTACTTTGGTTCCTTGTATTCACAACCTATTTACATAGAATGATATCGTCCTTAATGTTTTGTGCAGCACAACTTCGGCACTGAAAGAAAAATCCCTTTATTTTACAGTAATTACACAAGCATATACAGTATATGCCTTTACAGAATGCATAGAAGTTTTAAATAGTCTGTCCTGGTTCGCATAGCAGTAATGAAACAATGTACAGTATGGAATTGCTTTACACCTCGCATCACAGTCTCTACCTCGCACCACTGGAGAACTAGCGCTAGCCAATTTGTTGTTTGTTTCAGCTCAAGAGAGGGCAGTATTTCCCAAGTTTCAGAGTGTGTTGCTCTGTGAAAGCAGCCAAAATCCTCTTCTTCTTTTTTTGTCCGAAATAAAAATGTGATCTTTTACCAAAACAAACCAAATCCAAAGAATGAAGAGGAATTTATAGGATTGTTAAATCTTTATAGTTTTGTTGTTTTTCCACTGATTTTTTCTCTTTTTTTAATACTAAATTTTCTTTGTAGGTATACTGCACTCTACAGATGAACCATTTTAAGCCTTCTCAGTAATAGCAGAAATAACAGTCACTTATGGGGATTTCTTTGATAATTATGATTTATTTTTCTAGGTAAGAAAACATCATAATTATCAAAGAAAGTCCCATAAGAGATTGCTTTACGATTAAATCACATGAGTAATAAACCAGTGACTTTTTACTGTAAGGCATGGTTACCCATGGTTCACTGTGAAAATCAACAACAAGCCCAAATTCATGACACCCTGCTAGCTTAGTTTCAAACTTTCATGCTAAGTCCATTTCAGCTGATATGACTAAGTAATCAAGCTGCAAATAGATATCTTTGTTGCCAACTATAGTTAGCCAACTCATTTCATCCTAAATGGTATCTAAAAAAAAATCACTTGTAGCATACATAGCATTATTATCCAAAATGGACTTAGCATGAAACTACTAAAGCTAGCAGGGTTTCAAGAATATGGGCTCAGTTAGCTAGCTCTCCCTGCGGGCGAGGCATTGCCTTGTACGAGCATGTAACAATTCCTTAATAATAGTCACTTAATACACCTCTTCGTGTTCCGGATTCAGATCTGCCCCTGCAATGTAAATTTTGATGATGGTATTTTCTTAACCCGTTCCCTACTAGATTGTGGAATGCCTGTATAGTTCATACAGGATCTAACCATCATTCTTGTAGGCAACGGGTTAATATTGAAGAGGAATAGCAGTACGTAGTAGGAAACATAAAGCACCAAGTTATGAGGTATATATTGAAGTATTCCATGGAGTATAAACATAACATAAGAGAGTGAATTCGTTTCATCTGCATGCAATGCAATGCAATGATAGAACAGAATTACTCATAAAAAAAAGAAGAAATAATTACACGGAGGAAGAGAAAAGGGGAGAAGACAATAATACAAAGAAAAAGGTAGAGAGAAAGAGAGAGAAAATAAACAATAAAAATGCAACAAATAGGAAGAGAGAAAAGTGGATTGAAATGATAAACGATGTGAATTCTATACATAAGAGAAAAAGAAGGAAAGGGGGGGAAAAAACCATACAAAAGACAAAATGATAAAAGCTTCTCGAATATACCCATCAAAACTAACATTGCAGCAACAAACCTGAACCGGATAACAACAACAACAATAGTAATAATAATATATCCTTATACTTACATAATATACAGCCTATCTTACAACACATTTTATGCCATCCTTCTGGCAATGGAATAAATAGAACATAGTCATTAGTAATACTGCCATTAAGTATACCATCATCATAACCAGGGCCCCATTTCATACAACTTTTCCAACTGTTGTCAGTGTCAAATAATTGTAACTACTATGGTTACTATGGTGACAATAACAATGCTCTATTTTGATTGGTTCTTGCCATAGTAGCTACGATAAATAATTGGACATTAACACAAATTTTCCCAATTGGTAAATGTCCAATTATTGTAACAACTATGGTAAGAAATATAATGCTCCACGTTGATAGGCCGTTGACAGGCAAGTAACAATAATTGGACGTTACAACACATTAGAAAAGTTTCATGAAATGCAGCCCTGGTATCAAGTACACAATATTTAAACCTATACAACGATAGTAATGCAATGAGTTCAAATCCCAATGCAGATAATACCTGATTTAGCCTCTATACAAACACATTACTTAACAACAATCGTCTCTTTAATTATCTTTGTCATCATCAAACTTATACACATAATATAAAGGTCCAGGTGATCAGAGACATTATATTTTCCCATGGGGATTTACACAACAGACAAGGTTTTTAAGCGTCTGAAACATCAGACAGAGATCAAAATTATACAGTTCAGTTCCATGAATACACCAAACTAAATTAATTATATACATCAACAGTGGTTTTGTGTTGGTACGCGTCATTTGGTTATACTATGTCCTGGGATATTATAACCTGTCCTTCAATGTATTTGATTGGGTAATATATAAATGGAAAGGTTGAACTGATTGATATATATATATACATATCTCTATGTGCAAACATGTGCAAATAAAACTGTCCAGTGGTCTCCGCTTAAAGGGGTACACCTATCAAAGGGATAAAATATACCTTGCAAAAGCCTACTCAATTGAGCAGAGACTCCTGTACAACATCCTAAATACCACTTTCGTGCCCCTGATGAGCGAATGTTGAAGTGAATTTGAATGAAACTTTTCAATGGTGGCTCTGACAAGCAAGTCAATTAAAGATTTATCCCATTCTTGGTGGCCCAAACTAGGATTTGCGTAGCCTAAAAACAAAAGACAAACATTACAAATTCTGTTTCATTTGGTTGCCGAGTCAAGCAAGTAAAACTTTGCCTAGATGAAATTTGGTGGCCTGAAGCTAAATTGATCTTTTCGGACAAGGTGGCCACCAGCCCTGCAATATGTTCCATTTATTATATGGGGAATATATTCACAAGGATGGGGGGGGGGGGGGGGGTCGATAAGGGTTAAAAGGAGGGCATAAAAACATTGCACATGTTTGCATTTAAACCAAACTAACTGAAAAGTATAGAACCATTATTAAAACTTAAAATGTTACATTGCTTTTTATTATATGCAGGACATACATATCTACCGACGGAATGTTCAAGGTCAATTTCAATTAGCGGTTACATTATAATACTTGCACTTATCTCAACAACAAAAACCCTACTTAAACACAAACCCATACCATTTTGCCTATAAATAACAACATCGTAATATATATATATATTTTTTCAAACTGAGCTGTCTTTTAAATCAAGGTTCTTTGTTCAATAATTGTTTCACTAATTGGCCCAGAAAAACCCTTCTTTATATTTTTGAGAGCACCATAAAACAAAAAGTAATTCTGTAACCATAACATTTTACATTTTATATTAAACTCCTAGCCAATACACGACTTGAAATTAAAATGACACCCTAAACTTATATCATGATTATTAATAAAAAATTGATCCTAATGATTACATTATCTTGTCTCCCCTAAATATTGGTGTAATATAAGCCTCATAATAATGCACCTGGCAAGAACATTTTTTTTAAACCTGTCAATTCTTCAGAGGTATAAATCACATAACTCTTACTGTACGATAAAATATTGATGTGAACATGAAATAAACCCTGCCTACAAACTTCTAGTAACAAAAGCGAAATTGATAAATTCTAATTTCTAAGCAGATATAAGAAGGTGCCTTGGTCCAAGTCAATTATGGTCATCCTAATCTACAAACAAGTTCAGTCCATGTTTGATTGAGATGCATATACACTGCCTACAAAGGGATTCTCCAAATAGTATGAGCATTTATAGTCACAATTTGAAAACAAAATATGTAATGTGAAATGCTTTACATCATTACTTTAGGGCCCTATTTCATAAAACTTTTCCAATTGTTGTAAGTGTCCAATTAATGTTACTACCACGGCAACAGCTAAAATGCTCGATGCTGATTGGCTGTTGCCATAGTAGTTGCCATAATTGGACACTTACAACAATTGGAAAAGTTGACTGAAGAGGGGCCCAGATCTGTGACTGACAGTTCGGGTTTGAGCCGTATTCATAAATTAATTGTGAAGATGTAAACATGACTTTTATATAGGTATGTGAGTCACCAACTTTGGTACCATGAGTTCAAATTTGTGACAAAAACTGAATTGTTACGCTTCGTATTGTATTTGTCACAAATGCATAACAAAGATGTAAATGTGACTTTGATATGTAACTAGCCATCAACTGTTATACCATGACTTCAGAGTTTGCCACTAAGACCTAATATTATGATGCAACCATGCCACGATGTAAATACAGTAAAAACCTGCTCTAATGACCACCTGCATATTAAGACCAATATTCTTTTCTCCTATGAAGCCATGAAGACATAAATAAATGTCACGCACCCTTGGAGTGGTCTTTATAGCCAGGTACTACTTAAATTCCCTCTGCAAACAATGCACAGCTTCTCCAGTCATCCTAAAACAAATAGAGATTATGATCTCTGTATAAAGTCATACATACGATATCATGTGTCTAACAATTCCACAACTAATTTCCTAATACCATTAGCATAATAGTTATCACAACCCCTTTGATTTAAATTATAATACAGAATGCACTTGTTCCTTAGGTATAAAAAAATAAAAGCTCCTAGTACTTAATACAACAATGTCCTTATCAATAATTTCTTCATAAGAATCAAGGGATATACATCATAATCATTGCAACAGTTCTGTCAGAAGTTTGAAGAGCCCTATAGAGCCTTGCACACACGCACAAACACACACAACTGTGTGAAGAATCAACACAAATGATTATTTTTTTCAAGAATAAATGAGCAAAATGATAGTTAACTACAGTCTAATTACAACTAATGATGAGTGCTCGGAGAATTATCACTAAACAAACGCACAGAAAAGGCAGTATGAAACTCAGTATGTTTCCTTTTTTTCTCCATTTTATGCCCAATCTATCATGGAGACTCGTCTAGAAAATATACCGCTCATTCAAACCAATTCAGAGCTATTAGATACTCAGTGACATCTAAACTAAAGTGAAGATTACTGCAAAGTAAGGCAGATCCACCCTCAGGCTTCATTAAGCCTCGCATGGCCAAATCTCCCCTCTGATTCTCAAACCAGAACAGTTTACAACTTTCTGGTAATAAAGAGGACCTAGAAGGTTGAAAGGCGGTTGAATGATTGGTAGGATCCCATCTCGAGTATGGGCATCGTTTACGATGTGATAATTCCGCAGCACAGAAAACCAACAACCAAACATCAAAACTACATTGTACTGCAGATTATATAGTGTGTAAACATATTATGCGAAGTGGACTCACATCTAGTGGCTACAGCAAACCAAAACACTACTAGTGTGTATACTTTCTTCTTTTTTGTTAATGGCTGAGATAGTTAAACTTGACAAACCCAAAATATTTTAAAGACAATATATCTTGAGAAAGAAAAGAAAGTTGATCATTGATATTATAACTACATCAATGAGCAGGAATGTACTTAGGGCTTTGGATTTTTCATAAGTCAGCCACTTGTGTGATACATAAATGGTGTATGACCTTTTTATTTGATATCTTTTTGGCGCAAGGTTTTATTCATTGATGCATATATTTACAACCACGTATTTTCACTTTGGTCTTTGAAAGGGCCATTGTACCATTAAAACCAATTTTGCATTTTTTTTTTCTTTCTCAGAATATATATCGGTAGGATAAATATACACCATATTTAGACAATAAATGTACATGTACATTCTTGAACTTGTGTGAACTGTCAGTTGCATCACTAAACCCCTCAAAACTCTTAATATTTTCTCTGGAAGACCAGGTGTATCATGTTGGCAAAATTGTTGTGAAAATTGTAATAGATTGGAATATCATCAATACATATATGGTTGTGGTGGCAACAGACTTACTTCAATAAAATCACTCTTCAACCTATTTTTGTTTTTTCTTCTTTTTGTACCCAAGGTAAGTCAAGATTATCTCGTATATTGAGTATTACACCATCAAACTGTCACCAAGTAACATAATCCCGCTAAATTTACTCAAAAAATGAAGCAACACCCACACATCAAATACTCGGGTAAAAGCTTATGATACAGGGGTGCATTCATTTCATGAATAGCCGGCCCCTCCTTGCAAGATCTCCCTTTCAGGTTGCAAGGTCAATATCGAAGCATCACCAAGTAATGTGAATTAACTACTTAATATAGTTCAAACATTACTACAATTAAAAACCACATATTCTACTTTTAAAAACTATGTAGGTGCAATATAAGACCATGTGTGCAAAACCTCAAGAGCTTTCACACGGTTTGTATGGAGGGGGTTAACTGGGGAATGGAGTATTTCTATGCCATGGTGGCTCCTCCCCCCCTTCCCCCCTCCCTCTCCTACTCATGCTGTGATCGCCACCGCAATGGGGCATCCTTGCTCCTGCTGGATCTGCTGCTCCTTCACCTTGGCCTCCTGCTCCTGGCCAGCCTGGTGGGCCTCCTGCAGGAGACTCTGGTACTTGAGGTACTTGGAGCGGACCTTCTGCACGTACTCCTCCTCCTCCTTGTCCAGGATGCGCAGGAAGTTCTGGAGCTCCGGGACCGTGAACGCCTCCCACTGGACCAGGAGAAAAGAAAGGAAGGAGATAACAAAAATGATAAAATCCATCCCTTTGTGTACATTTCCTCCAGTCCCAGCCTAGATTGAATGGATACACAGTTCTCACTCTCACCGCCAAACGGTTTTTCCATTGTTCTGTGTTTCAACCTCCTTTCCCTCATGTAAATACTCTTTACTAATGCTATGCTAGATATTAACTCTTTCGCTTTGTGGCCCAGTCGGGCAAGTAAAAACAAGATTTTTCCAATATAAGGGTCCCGAACCCTGCATCTGGTGGCCCCAAACAAAGAGGAACAAAAAAAATATTCTGTTATATATTTGGCTGCCCATTCAGGTCAGTGGAATTAAGCATCAATGAATTTTGGTGGCCCGAAGCTGAATTTCTACTGGCCCGGGCCAGCAGGCCTGTACCAATTTTGAGCACTGACAAAAGACTATCACACTGCCCTTTGTCCCTTTGGCCCATTCAGGACTGGTCCCGAAAATACTTGGGCAAGAGTCCAGTATGGAGAATGCATGTTATAGCAAAATCAATCAGTCCTGAATGGGTTAAGATTGCTATCCTTCATTACCAGTGCTATTTAGGTTTTGGTGGTCAAACATTACTCTAAAGGGACACAGTATTAAATCCACTTGAATTACCTCAATGACTCCTGTCTCGTTCTCCCTGAGCTCAAACCTCTTGGTTCCCGTGGAGTTGACCCAGCTCAGACACCAGAACAAGGGCTTGTCCTCATCAACCATCTTCCTCATGAACACTACAATAGAAAGAGTGAAAACAAATTTGTTAAAGAGATATAATATATATATATTTTTTTTTTTTGCTAAATTTCAACGACATATAAAGTAATGAACAGTTTGGGTTAGTATTGCCAATTTGCAGATTGGTTTCTAGATTCTTGCATTAAAACATAAGAAGTCCTTCTTATCTCTAATAAAAGCAAGGTATATGAATACAAAAATGAACCTATCAAAGGGGAAACCCACATTCTGCCTCGTGTAAAACGCAATGATCTAACCATATCTCAAGTGCACAGCATTCAAACTAATGCACTCATGACAGCGTAATATTTCTATACAATTACAGTGTGAACTGAACAGAACAGAAATACAAGTAAATGGTAATAATGCAATATTGTAGAGCACTTAATGAAAGTAGCGTATTCTCAATGCGTTATGATTTATTTTCAATGCCTTATCAATACTATCAACTCAATGAAATATCTCAGGTTTTGTGGTAAAGGTATTTATTAGACCTACCTTCCCCATTGTGCTCCGTCCTCTCGAAGAGAGCGAACTTGCGAGGGTTGTCAATCAGCTGCAGCTTGGCCAGGACGTTGCGGATCACATCTTGCGCCGATGTGTAGCACGAGAGGTTCACGTCCTGCAATGGGGAGAAAATGTTGCAAAATAATTATAACAACATCAATCATTTATATTTCATGATATTTTTAATATCACTACTCTATTTATACATTTCCAGAAATCTTTCAGTTACAACTGTGCCAAGTCATTTTGGATCACAATACGTGCTGACGTGCAGCATGTGCAATTCACGTCCTAGTATGAGAAAATGTTGCAGAATAAGTATTAATTACATCCAAAACTAACATATAATTATAACAAAGAAAACTCTACAGGTACTAGAATATAGTTCTGGTTCCTTTTTGTATGTCTTCTATCGTTTTGTTTTTTTACCCACATAAGTCAAAATATGCCACATATAATAAAGTGGCAGCCTTTTCTGCAGTCAAAATGGATGCAACTTTATTCTCAAGGTTTACTGTATGTCACTGTAACCATAAACGCATAGCGCTCACTTCCTTCAATTTATCACTTTCAATTTGCCATCAGGACTTTATTTCTTACTAGAGTGGCAATAAAAGCACAATTGACTTTGATAAAGTGAGGAAGGAGATTCATCTCAGGCATAATGAAATTGGGAGTTGAGGGTAGATTCAGGATTGATATTTGTCCCTAGTTGTGGTCGGTCGGTCGGTGGAAAAGAAAATCCATGGAGTTGACTGTTATGTATGTTGAGGAAGGGGGTGATTGAAAATGAGTGGAAGGGGGAGGTGAAGATAGACGCAGCCATGCAGGATTGATATTTGACTTTGTTTGATACTTGCGGTGGTTTGATAGGAATATCCACAGACTTGACATTTAAATTGAGGAAGAGGGTGATTGAAAAAGAGTGAAATGGGAGGTGAGGTTAGATTTGGGATGGGTTTTTAATTTTTTTATTGTGGTTGGTGAAAAAGAACTGCCTTATTTTCTATTGGATGGAAGGGAAGGGGGAGAATTAAGACGGGTTTTTATTTTGTTTAGGTACTCGGATATAGCAAGGAGAAAATCCTAGATAGATTTTCTTGTGGGATAGGAAGGATAGAGGGGATGGGTGTAATTCCCCTGTGTTGTTCTTTATGGAAATGGGGAAAGGAAACGAAGGCTGAATAATTGTTGTCTCTTTGATATCAAGTGAGACATAGCTTGACTTTCTATGCCAAGGAGTTGTGTAGCTCGAATTTCCGAAACCCATTCGGTATGAGAACACGGTGCACCATATGTTACCTCTATGGAAAGGACAATTCATGGGAGAAAATGGGATGATTGAATGACAATATTTAGGAGGAAATTATATGATTGCCAACTTATTCTTGGACCTTCCCTCTTAACTTTGGCACTGTTTTTACTAATTAGTTGACCTTTCGGCAATTGCCTGTTCAATATTCAGGGTCAATGTTGGGGTTTTCTTCTTTGCCAATTTTAGGGAATTTGTCATTGTACTGAATTAATTCTGACCAGGTACTTTATTAGAGAACAGTCAATATTGCACAAGTCTTATTCATTGGGACTTTTAAAAAGTCTTTGACATCTAAATCTGGTTAAAAAAAATAATAACTCAGAGGGAACAGTCCATCTATGTATTTGTGATGTATTTATGGTACGAAATGTACACAGAGGTGATGTGTGATGCATTTCGATCTAGACAAGTGCCTACCTACTTTTTATGATGTATGGTACTATAAGTGCACATAAAATGTATGACTTTTTGATGTATCTCATTAAGCGCTCATCCATCAATATAAGATAAGATCATGCACAGCCTTGATTTTATGTCAAAGACTTTGAACAGGAGAAGTCTGTCTTTTCTAAACAGTTGCCTGTAATATGTCGTCGGTTGTCCGTTGCTGTTTCCCTGCGGTTTGGCTCGGCAGGAATTTGCCCTTGAAAAGCCTTCACATACATACAGCACATTGCTTGGGTTGAGACACATTATATCATCAGACTTTGTGAAACAGAAGGTGCTTAGTCACTTTTTGTACTTTGGAGATTATCATGTTTAAAGTTTTAAAGCCATGTAGAAATTATTTGTGATTCTCTTTTTTGTATACCTTTTTTGTATAATAAATATTCCCCAAATTAGACATAATCAATATCTGAACATTTTGTATGACGTAGAGGAGGCTCTCATGCACCTACATGTACAAGATGGTATGCGTAACTCAATTTAGCAAAAAAACGACTTAACACCCTTCTCAGTCTCACTCGACGATTAGATCATTGGCACTTGTTCAAATGTATGAGCTAAGCATGAACCATAGGGCACCCTAGGGGGTATCTTTGCAGAGTGTGTATCTATATAAACATTCATGCACTATACACACGTTTGTAGCCCACTCTTGTAATGAGGAACACGGAAGGGCTCAAAATAAACACTGGCCGGCATGAATCCAAACTGAGCTTTGGGCATTAAAATTTGTCTTTGATACAAATTTTTACTAGCCAAACTGGGAAACCAAAAATACAAAATATTTGTAATTTCCGTTTTTCTTGCTTCCTTTTTTTTTTTGGGGGGGGGGGGGCACACTCATTTCTGGCTTTAGGCAACAAACATTGAAAATCCTTGTCTTCACTTGCCCAATTTGGTCGAAAGGAAAGAGATAATTTCTAGCATTATGTAATATCATTTTCATTTTGTACAGAATATGGCCAATAAAGAACTTTACAGCATTTTGAAGAATGGAGAAAAATATACTGAGAAAGTCAAACAAATGTGACTTCACAAGAAGATGCCCCCGCTTTAATATTTCCCAATGTGCCTCATATAGCTTTTCAGGTCGCCACATTGTGCTATATAGTACTCCATATGCATGCACTCCTTTCTCTCATGCATCACTGTCAGACCGAAAGGTCATTTCCGTCCTTCTCTAATGAAGATTCTTTTTAACATCAAATAAAACAAAAACAACAAATTTCCCATGGATGATTAACAACTCAAATATGTGTAAATTGATTGAAACTATACTGTTTCTAATTAATGCATTATGTGTACAGGAGGTTTTTTTTATGTTGGCTTCAATACACCATGTATTTTTTATTTTTGTATACATATTTTTCTTTCATAAAACACACTCTACATGACCATGACTGCCTCTGCTATGCATGTAACCTTGCTTGCTTTATTGCTTTATAGATCATGCATATCTACTAGTCAAGAAAATTCAGATAACTTGGTCTAACAAATCTCATATTTATAACAAGCATATATATATCTGTTATAATATATTGGGTAAAAAAATCCTGCACTTAAAAGATGATAATTCACAAATTATTAAATATTCATAGAGATTCTCTCATACACGGGGTCAAGGATCTCCAAAATGATATAGCAAATTTTTGTTACCACTACAAACACCACATTTTCCCCCCATGGATTATTCAGATGGATATTTGCCCAAAAAAGTGAATTAACTCGTGCCGCAGTCTGCTCAATCCTAATATTCAAAAAAACAAAATTCACCAGACAAACCTGCGGACTCGTAATGAAGAAATGATGACAACGTTTAATATTCAATAACATGACTTGCATGTATCTGGAATTCGCAAATTTTCCCCAAAAATGAAAAATAAAATTCTGTAATCACTCAATATTACAAAAAAAATGTAGTGAGTAGTATGACTCACATTGATCAGTACAAAATATTGGGCAAAACCTAGTCCGTCTTTTATTGAAAAAAAAAGCAAACAACAAAACAAAATGGGACTTTTCAGAAAAATCTGAACAGAATAATATATATGCATGACACATATCCATTTTTATTTGTAACAAATTTTTAGTTCCTTTTGAAGTTGGTAAAAAAAATAGTTATTTGAATCAGCACCAAAAATATGCACCATGCGTAATTTGCACAAATAATGCAAATTTGTTTGTGTTCTGCCTATCTGATATTTACTCAGAAAAACTAGTGTCAATCTCATTGTTGGTAGTCAAAGTCCATGCAAATTTCCTTTAATCATTAATCAGTCCATCCAAGTCAAACCTCTGACGTCACAATAGGATTTAGTTGTACTTGACAATATCCACTGTTGCATGAGCAAAGTCCACTAACGAATTAACTACATGCAAATACTGTACCAACTGCCAACACAGATATATTTATATTGTATGCTTGTACACTTGTACTCCATCCATAATTCAATGATTCAGGTTAATACGAAAGTTTGAAATAATAATGTTTTCTTCTTTCTGCCTTCTTAGTGCGAAATTATCTAATTCCATAATTAATTTAATTCTGAAATTAATTTCACACCAATCTTGTTTTCAAAGTAAACATCACTGCCTGTATTTTCTTTTAGAAGATGTAGGATTATCAGATTGGAATACGTAGAGGAGGAGGGAAGGGATCTATATAAAATCATCACCTATTTACATAAAAATTGAAAACCAATCCCTTGTTGTGTCACTTTACCTAAGGGGGTGGTAGCCTTTGGTAGGATGGTGGTATGTATAATATTGGTATCAATGTTGTCAATGCAGGAATTTTTATTTTTTATTTTAGGGGGCTACTTTTCTTAATCTGATGGATATCACAAACTATTTCACACAATAACCTATGGTATTTGTTAGGGGCTACCTTCTGATTTCAGGGGGCTATTTTGAAAATTAGGGGGCAAAATCGCCCTCAGCCCCCGTATAATTCCTACCCTGAATGTTGTGTTCATATTATAGGGGGAGCAAGGAGAAAAGAGGGAGAACAAGCTTTAAAGGGATGAAAAGGAGTCGCTGCAATGTCAGCGGAGGTGAAGCCTAGAGGGTTGGATGGAGGCAGATCATGATCTCTTGTGAGTTATGTATGGTACTAACAATGAGGAAGGTATGGATGGATGTGAGTAGAATAATATAGTGAAGACTGTGAAGAGAAAAAAAAATAGAATGGGAAAGAGGAATGTAAAGAGGATTCTAATTGGGAATGCTGGTCGAATCCCCTACATGTATCTTTACCCGAGAGGTATCCTTGGTAAGAAGAATATAGTTTGCCTTCTTGCTTAGAACGAAGGCAAGAAGGCAAAGGCTAAGGGGTTGCCACGGAATAAGAGAAGAGAGAAGGGGGAGGAAATCTGAACATGGACAAAAGGAATCAAGTATAGCATAATGAAGGAGGCATTTTAATTATTTTTTATTTATTTATTTATTTATTTATTTATTTATTTATTTTTTTTTTATTTTTTTTGGGGGGGGGGGGGGGGGTTAAACCCATGTATCTTTACCTGAGTGGTGGCCTTGGGTAGGAAGAAGGTGGTTCGTTTCTTGTTTGTGTCGATGCTGTGCTCGTACTGCTTCAGCGTGCTGATGCAGATGTCGGGCAGCGGGCACCCGGTCCGGACACTGACCGGTCGGGCCAGGTTGATGTGGACACTGACCTGACCACTGAACTGGGTCCCTTCCTCACCCTAGTGGAAAATAGGAAAAATGTATGATTACATATGTATCATCATCCTCATTGTCATCATAGTCATCATTATTGTCATCATCATCATCACCATCATTAGCAGCAGCTTCATCATCTTCATCATCAATATACATCATCAATTTTGTATTTTGTATTTTTCCCCCAAATGGGTGGGATGGCCATTTCAGCAGAAGTTGGTTTTCAAAGAGATCTCATTATTTCTAATAATGGGCCATTCTTTGAAAAGTGAAACTTTTTCGGAAAAATTGAAGTTTTATTTTTCTGTAGTTTTGTTCCATTTTTGGAATGATCCATGTGTAAAGTTTCATGAAATACATGATTTGAAGTTTAAAATGAAACTTTTTTACTCATTTGCATAAATTTACATATTTCAATATTTTTCTAATAATCATAATTCAGAAAATAATCAAGATATCAAAAGGATAATTAGCAAGCTCATTCTTCTCACTTTCCTGTACAGGTTGATACCAACTTTGTAAAAATTCAACCTTTCATTCTTTTCTAAACCCGATATTATAAAATTCCCATTTTTTCATTCATATTGTACATGTCACACACGTGACCACCCCAAAATGTCACACACGTGACCAGACGTTGCCACATAATTAAGTACTATAAAAAACAACGGTTTGATATAATTCTCATTCATTGCTATTGTTGTATTAACAAATGTATAGTACTTCTCTGGTAATAAGATGAACATTATAGCTATTCATATTTTAAAGAATTTTCCAAATGAAATTTAGTTATGAAAAAAGCGCTCCGTGCGAAGTCACACACGTGACCCATGCCATTTGACCTCTGACATTGAGTTACGTAATCCTTATAAAATCTTTTGTGTTAAGTTTGAAAGACTACAACATATTCAAGTCACATATGAAGTAAAAATCATTATAGTCTCATACTTACTGAAATATAAGCATCCCATTTCAAAATTTGTCATGTTTTGGGTCACACACACGCTCATTTTCATCTATTAAATTTATTAATGGCCATTTTCCCCCATTTCTAATTAATTTTATTCAATTTATTATTGAAGATATCATATTGTTGCCTTTTAAACAGAAGAAAGGGAAAACAGATAACAATTCTTATGTGGAAACAAAGCATCAACCTACATTGCAATAGTTGGCAATGGCAAATATCTAAGTGGAAAACAGCATGAAGCATTGAAGCTACATTATAAATACTTAGTAGCCACTGACTCACTTCACAAGGTATAGCCCATGGCCCATACGCTGTAATAAGTCATAAAGAATTGACAAGAAAGCGTAATTATCAAGCTCAACTTGATGATTTTAAATACATGTACACTTCAGTCACTGACTCACTGCACAAAAGTATAGCCTTTGGCCCATACTCGTACAAGTCATTAAGAATTTACAAGAAAGCATATATACATTATCAAGCATGTATGAACGCCATATCTCAAATCCACCCGAACATGAGCGAGCCGACGTGGCGTATCAGCGATGATTGATTGGGGCCCTATATACCGACATAGAACATAGTGTAATCAGCAGCTGCAGGAAGCATTACAGAAAATTGCCACCGTATCTTTTACCGTATATCTCACTGCTGTATCTTGTACTGTATCTTGTATTGTAATTTGTATCCCATACCCATAGGCATCTACTCTAGATTGACTATTTTTCTCTTGTACTGTATCCCGATAGCCAGCTACTTAATTGCCCCCTAGCCATCTCGTATCGAGTGATGACATTGCTACCTTCTATTTTACAAAGAGAAATTGCCACCGTATCTTTTAGCAAGGAGGTATACCTCCTTGCTTTTACTGTATCTTATATCCTGTGCCTTGTATTGTATCCAATACCCATAGGCATCTATCTAGTACTCTAAATTGACTCTTGCTCTCCTACCGTATCCCGATAGCCAGCTAACTTAATTGCCCCCTACCCATCTCATCCAAAGAGATGACATGATGGCTACCTTCCATCTTACAAAGGGTAATTGGAGTCGTGTCTATCCGCCCGTGGTTTTCTCATTACCGGTAAAATTTGCTATGCATGAGAGGCAGTTGTAAAGGGGGATCGTGTATATAATGTTTTAGCAATGTACGCTAATGTATGGCACCAGTGATAGCTTGTCTTGAGTTAGATACACATATTTTTGGAATACATGGTGAATACTAATGAATATTGTAACAAACATGGACGAGAACCAAATAAAATACACATTTGTTTGAAAAATAACTAACTTTTATAATTGCTTTTTCAATTGATTTTGATTGTCTGTAAAGATATAACAGATTCAGTCCTCAAAACCCCATCTCCCCAACCAGCACAAGGGCTTTCTAGCTCAGTTGGGAGTGTACCGGATTTGCAATCTGGAGGTCCCATGTTCGAATTCCGGGGAAAACCCTATTTTCTTTGCTCATTTTCATTTATAAACAATATTTCTGGTCAATTTCCAGATGTTTGGAATAAGAAATAACTTGGTATAAACTAGTGTCAGTGACTTGCTCCTTGACTTGCGCAGCATGTTGAATTTGTCTATTATCATTTGACAAACATTTTGCTAGGTTTTAACGCTAGTCCCCTTTACTGACTCTTACGTTTATTACAAAGGCAATTTTCTAGTAGATAAGCCGATTTCAGCAGTATTTTTCTACATTCAAGAATATGATTTGGTACAAACCAGCGTCATTGTCTCGCTCTTTGGATCACGTAGCGTGTTGAATTCGTCTATCTTTGGCTCTAGCTCCTCCCGCGTCAAGAACACGAAGCTCTCGGCCTCGTTCTCCACATCCTATAGAGAGAAAAAAAGAAAACAAAGTTAATTAAATTATACACAAATGTTTATCTGTATTGGCGTTTTACAGGAAAATAGTTGGAAGCTTTTTTTTTTTATACAAGCAATATACTTAACTGGAGATTGTTCCTCTGTCCAATGATTGTTCAACAATGACATGTGACTAGGATTAATAAAGATCTTTTGAAAGACAGAAATATCTGAAAGTTTCATGTTGGACATTCATGAGCGAAGAATCAAGATGTACAGTTATGTTTTAGACTTGAGCACAAGAGGTCGGATCACTACAAAATAAATGATTCTCAAAGTTAAATGCGCTCAATTCATTCCGTTAATTGAAAGAAGTTAAACAAAAAATGGCAGCTGAGCTTTCAAACCTAGCAGGTCCTTCATCGAAGCAAGATTGATGACAAGTGACTCAACGAAACATGGAACTACATGTATATATACTGTGATAAAGTTATTGAAAGGGATAAAATCATGGTGATAACCTACACCAAAAAGGAGCGGCAGAGTTCTCATCGCGACATCATCTCTGATATCAAGCATGTACATGCTATCCAAGATATTCCAAAGAACTTGATTCTTTCACCAAGAGTTGTATTATCAAAATCCACATAGAAAAACTTTAAGATCCTGTGATCCATGAACTCGAACTTAATCAAAGAGTCTATATTCTTAGGATACAGACATGATTAAATGGGCGGACACTCCAAAGAACTCATGTTTCCGACAAAGAGTTGTATTATTAAAATCCACGTAGAAAAACTTTATGATTCTGTGAACTCCAACTTTAATTAAAGAGTCCATATTCTTTGGTAATAGTTTGACACTCCCAAGAACTCAATGTTTTGATCAAGAGTTGTATTATCATCCACATCTATAGACAAACTTAGATCCTGTGAATCATGAACTCTGAGTTAAAGAGTCTGCATTCTTAGGTCACAGAAATGAGATTGGCATACACACCAAAGAAGGTAACTAGCAAACAAAATGGCAATCGTTATTCTACGGATATGCCCATTTAAATGAGTACGGAACAGTACTATTCTTCGAGTACAGAAAGATAACCGTTTCTATCAAGCGAACAGCCATGCATGTATTTCTCTCGGCACATCTAAAGTTGTGATTTAATACAATCTTGCGACAATCCGTAGACTATACCCATTTAGAATATGAACAAAATAGCATCATCCCAATTTCCGAATGTCAACACGACAGACGCCAACAAACGAAGCATAATCGTGCGACCCGTAGCATCCTCCGATGATAGAAGAACAGCCGTCCCGGATAGCTGCCGCTCCTTGAGGCTCTCAAAAGTCCGACAGAGGAGGTACTCCCCAGCTTAGGTAGGTAAATCTTTTCCCCCGTTTTTTCTTCAAGAAACAAGCTCTGACCCACAAGATTGAATCCAGAAATGTGCGGACTGATTCCCAAGCTTGATTACCTCTACAACACTGAAATGTACGAACTGCTTTGAAAGCTAAAAATACAATATAGCCTAATATACGAAACAGACTTCATCTAAAATTGTGCCATCTAATTTCGAAGCTCGTGTCTCGTCTTTACAAAACAGAAAATCTAATCAAGAGAACTGTACAAATCTCTCCCTCTCAACCAAGTATTGACCTAAGAGGGTGTAAATTGCCAAATAGTAAATCAGAGTATTTGATTAGGACCCGCTTTTAGTCGGGATCAGTGTACTTGTGTCCATTAAAATTCCATCGGTCCAGTGTAGATAGATAAGTTTTATACCTGTAGTGTAGAGTCTATCAAGTGTGTCTCACTATCTTTGTCTTAGATGCCTTCCTTTTTTTAACTCTTTGCATACCCAATGTGTTATAGCTCTAAACACATAATGTGCAGTGGATGGTAGAAAGTTAGACCATCTGCATTAAGCGGGTTAATTTAACTATTCAATAGCATGCCATCAACTATGCCAGGGACATTGTGATCCAGTGATATTGAGTGCATCTGCACAGTGGCGCTGTAAGAGTTAAGAGCCATTATCGTCCAGTGATATTGAGTGCAAATTGGACAGCGGCACTGTAAGAGTTAAGAGAGTATCTGGGTTATGTCCATTCTGTCCTGCCACTTGGTGTCCAAGTCCCAAAACAAATATTGGATGGATGATAACTGACCAGTATTGTTTTGACCGACCATGATTTGTTTTTGTTACAGTCCCCCTGACTGGTCCTGCCCATAATATTGTGATGGGTCAAGATCATTACGATCCTATCAAAGTTTACAACTGAGATTAGTCACTAATAACCCATATCTCGATCGGACAACAATGTTGAGTAGTCCTCCAGACATTGTTCAGGTAAGATTCTAGCTTCTCTCTGCTTCTCACATGGTGCAATCCAGATAGCGTCCAGTTCTACTTCTCCGTAACAATACTACATGATGAACAATCGCTACCAAAGATAGCTGCTAGCACTTTTTGAAAAACAGTGTTTTTATCAACAGTTCCTCTGTTTACTCCGTCATTCAACCCCAAAAGGTGCTACAACAAGAACAGTTGCTACCAAAGATGGCCGCTAACTATTTTTTTTGAAAGACTGTGTTTTCAACACCAGTTTTATCTGTTTGATCTGTTATTCAACCCAAAAGGGAAGGAAGGGGTTCAGAAGTGATGAACTCGGTCAAGAACTTGCTAGTAAAAGGAATTTTGGTTTACATTCTTCATCCTCCTGTAAGAGTAGAAGCGCATCCGTGTTCGTCTCAGTGGGATACATTTCATTCAACATTTATCAATTGAAAGTGAAAGTATAAAATCAAATTGCTCAATCCCAAAGGCACTGTTTTAACCAATGACTAACACAATTTCATAGTAAAGGGACATTTCTTTTTTAAAGTTCAATGGCACACTAAGTTTCTGAAGGCAATATTTTAGATTAATAGTAATTCAGAAATTTGCACAGGAATAGGGGGCTACATGGGAAGGGAACATCTGGTTGTAATTGATGCATTCCTGAAGCAGAATAATTCTACAAGTTTCCAGTTATGTTCTATTAATCATGATAATGCTTTGTAATATTTTCAATTAAGTACCAGAATATGAAGATAAACTTATCAATATCTGCATATTTAATTATTGTATTAATGGACAACAGGGTGTGGCGAGGGTGTGGCAGGGTAGAAATGAGAGTATGGCTATGGCTATATGATCATGTCATGTTAGCTCATAATGACATGCATAGATCTTCACATGTATACACGAAGGTTATTAATGTCCCCAACTTATCATAATCTCAAGCTGATGGCATTCATCTTGTATGGAGATATCATTCTTTGGCTCAGGTCCAGAGTCTGGCCTTCACTTCAGTCCTCTATAGAGTCTAGAATTTAGGCTAGAGGTCACTGATTGGATACGATGGTGATATAATCGGTTGAGAAAGAGAAGGGCGCTAAGTTACTTTTTGTAC
Source organism: Echinarachnius parma (assembly GCA_037951105.1). NCBI lineage: Eukaryota > Metazoa > Echinodermata > Echinoidea > Clypeasteroida > Echinarachniidae > Echinarachnius > Echinarachnius parma. The sequence goes on along the minus strand of JBAMJV010010487.1, from coordinate 81,417 downwards.
TTTTGAGATAATCATGTTTGAAGTTAGGGAGTCTTGTGGAAGTCCAATTTACTTCTCTTTTATTTTTGATGGATATTTCTAAAATTAGATATAATTATCATCTGACAAATTGACATCAAATCCAGAAGGCTCCGACCAATATGGTATGAAGAACTCATTTTAGCCGAAAATCGTCATAACGCCCTTCTCACTCTCACCCGAAGATATTGGCATTGCATGCATTTTCCATAGACCCCTCGACCCAGTTCTAAATGGTTTAACAATTAACCCATTGCCTACTGGGAACCTGGTGGATCCTGTATTAACTCTATGGAGATTTAAAATCTAGTAATGAACAGGTTAAGTGTTCTATAACATTTGTATTTTGGATATTGAAGAATCTTTTGAACCTGTAATGTATTTCTCATGCACTGCACTCCCAAAAGGGATAACAAAACAAAATGGAGTTCACAGTTCAAGTTCAGAGTTGGGAACAACAATGCAGATTCATCCTTTTTTTTCTCTACTTATTAAATTATCTGTGAACATACTATTTGGATATATATATACATGTATAAACATTGTATGTTTTTACCAGACACGAGCAAATGTCATCTTAGTAAAATTACATTTATTTGTACAAAGAGGAAGTTATGATAGTGGAAAAGTTCATCAAAAAATTCCATTATTTCACCCCAGAATAAAGAAGCAGGAACTAGTAAAATGTTATCTTTGTGAGTTTCAGAAATTAATGTCAAGATGTCCGATAAATTTTTATAGGGAAAGTACTCAGGAAATTTACTAACTAACGTTTCTTTGCGAGACAATATATTCATAATCATTGTTCTTTTGTTTACAATGAATATAATTAAACAAGCCATCATAAAAAAAATCAAAACAAAGGACCAAATGTTGAAGTTTCAATTTAAGGCAGGAAATTTCCCATTTCTCTGCCGCCGGGAGTCAATTTCTCAATGCCCAATCACGACCCACCTCCTTCCGAGTCCTTTAAATCGGAGACAGGATATTGGAGCCCATTGTAAGATGGGAGATAAGAGATAAATTATTGTTTCTTGAAGAAAAGCGTTCCTGGGTTGATTCCTCTTTCAGAATGTTGGTACAGTTTTAAAGAAGATTGCACAACATTTGGTATCTATTATAGTCAATAACATCCGGCAGTTTGGGAGAATGGCTGCATCGGAGAATAAACCCTGTTCGAGGGTTGTATGACCATGAATGTGTGAACCGGAGGTTGATGCGATAAAAAAGATCCTGTTATGAAGACTCTATCCAATAAAATGTCTATAAATTGTTTAATATAACTTGTGAAAGTGTGCACTTACCCCATTCAACACTTTTTGATATTGGTTTAACATGTTCTTCGTAGACCTCCACAAAATCTTACATACATTTTGCAAACGTTTTTTTGGTTGCTTCCGTCAATTTAATGTCATCCACAAAACATGGCTGGGAATATGTCAAATAATTCTTGCTCTCTTTTTAAAATTTTCTCAATATACATCGAAATCTATTTGACGTATATATCTTACCTCGACTGAGACGAGTGTGTGTTGTGGCGAGTGGTCGGGCACGTCTATCCGAAGCTCTGGCGACTCCATGCAGTCCAGACCGACATCGTTAATGCACTTGTAGTGGCACGTGTATTTGCAATCTGTAGAATGCAGGGGGAGAAGGGAAAGTCGTCGTCAATAATCATTCATTCCTTCTTTTAAAGCTGGTTTGAAAATAAAACGGGACGGTAATGCCTATGAAATATATCATTCCGCCCTCTGACAAAGATTCTTACTGGGAACAAATGCTCCGGTCCTTCAGATGCCAAGTACACCATAACTGTGTGAGTGTGTGTAATTCACATTTTCAAAAGGAGAAATGGACTAGGAGTTGGTGAGGTTCATAGGGTCCAGTTTATTAATACAATCAAAATTAGAAAACATAAAAACTAGCTTTAAAAACAAACATAAGAATCTCCTCAAACTTCAAAGTAACAGTAAATTCAAACACTCCATAATATACCACAATATAAACCACACTATATAAATAAAAATTAAAAAACAATGTCAAACAGACATAAATGATGACTGAAATGAAATCTGGAAATACTGAATACAATTGGTAAACTTGCACAAGTGTATAAATGAAATGGTAATGGTTAAAATAAAAGAAAGCAAGCAATACCATAAAACAACCACTGTACTGCAGTGAAGATATATATATGTTTCACAAATCTGAAATATATTTATAAAAATACAAATGAAGTAAAAATGAAAATTGCGGAATAGAAGACGTTGCAAATAATGATCAGCCAAAATATTAACAATAAATGTCACTTCAAAATTCCTTGGTACCACCAAATACAAACAATTACAATATCATCTGACTTGGGCATCACTAACATCAAATGGTTGTCCATAAAATACACTGGTTATCTAAATTAATTATAACTTTGTATGTATGCTATTTTCATCAAGAACAATATTTATATAGCAAACTACACAACACATGTACAAACTGTCAAATAAATTAATACAAAAAAATCATACAAATGTTCTAGTTTACATGAATATTTTCATTGACGTCTGAATAAAAATATATGATTCACTTTTCTTCTTCTTGTAGACTTATCATGTTGCTATAGAGTTTAACAATAAAAACAACAAAACCATAAACTGCACAAAAAATATGTTGAGACTACCAGTAAATAATACAATCGTTTTACAAACTACGGTATATTTGGGTAACAAGACATTTGCTATGGCAACAATTGCTCAAATGTTGTATCACCATGTCATAGTTTTAGTGAAAGCTAGGGCTGGGGGTTAAGTTTATGATTAGGTTGGTGAAGAAATATGGTTAGGGTTTATGAAAAACTAACATGGGAGCAATTGGTGCCAGACCAAATGTCATGGTACCTCTATTCTATCAACTTCTGCCACTCATATATTCAAACGTTACAATATACCTGGAATTGATGTAGGAGTAGAAGTATTGGAATTTCCTGCTAAGATGGGTATATGGGGGAATAAGAGAAAGAAGAATATGAACTGAAAGGAAACAGTAGAGCACCTCACTACAAACAGTTCCCAGTAAAAAAGAAAAAGAAAACCAAGAACAAGTTTGTCAAATTAAGCTCATACAAAGCCTAAGGAAACTGATAAATCATGGCATAATGTTACACCCTTTTAAAAAATCACCCTAAATGACACTTAAATACTATAGGTAGCGTGTAACATTTTAAAGATAACATTGATCACAATATATTTGGATATTTCTGATATTTCAGAAAATTGTTCCTTTATTAACTTATAATATTAAATGAAAACATCATACAATGTAGTTCTAACTGTTTAAATCTTCATAATGGGGTGCACATTTTTTCTTTGGCCGTTTCATTCAAGTCGTGTTTAATGAGCAAGTGAGCAAGTATCTTTTGTAGAAACTTGATTGAAAGTTAAGAATATTCTAAATAAGTACAATGTACTTAAATAAATTAACATATAATTTACAATATCATGACAAGAACTATGTGTATACATTACTGAAACTAAGCAGTTCTATGAATGACTTCATGCAATATATATGTGAGGAAGCCAAATATATATATTATTGCATAATTCTATCATATATCAAGATTAACATGCATATTCAATATACCCTATTCATGCATGAAAACAATTGTAAAACATGACACAAATTATGAAAACGTTCTTTGTTTCATTTTCACTACATATATATGCTAGAAAAGAGCCAATTCTTTCTTAAAGGAATTGCACAAATTTAAGGTACACCATTAATCTAGAGGAGGGGAAATTATCTCAAAATTTTTGTTTTAATATTAATCAGCATTAATTTATCAAGGTTAGTCAAGTATTTGTTGATATACATGTATTTCAGTATAGTTCATGAAATCATAATATAAGATTAAAATTTTAGTCAATAGTATGCTGATGTTCCTGTAGATAGATCTGAAAGTACCATAATACATTCTCAAAAAGGCAAGAAATGAGAGGATAATGTACAGGGAAAAAAACACACTACAATTTTCTAACTGTATGTGAACTCAATCATTATGCTTGTAACAACCTTCCCCATCTTCCTGTTTACAATGTGTTTTTTTAACACACTGAATAACTTACCCCTCTTTTAAAGTCTTGGGCATAAATTGTCTTAAAATTGCAAGTCATGTGCATAAAATGAGATCAGTGAATATATTTTGTCAAAGATTTGACAAAATAAAGGGAAAATTGAATAAAATCAAGTGGTAAAATATATGGCATGCTAGCATGAATAAGCAATACACATTTACTGGGTATTTTTCTTGTAATAAAAAGATCATTATAATTGTTCACAAAGAAGGTTGTTGAAAACATAAATATTGATCCAAAACACAATGAAATAAACTAAAAATGTAAACTGAAATCATAATCAAAATCATAAACAAAGAAAAAAAGAACCCTGCAACCATTATGAATTTTCACGCCATACAAATTCACAAATGTACAACGTTGTGACGCACACACACACACACAAAAATGGTTCTTGAATTTTAATCATTTATGAGCAGGTTAGGCTTGGATGCCAGGCACTACGCCAAAAATGGAGTTTTCCGTGCAACGCAACGCAATGTGAGATATAAATTATAATGTATACAGGACTGCGGACATATGTCAAGACTAGACCAATACCTCGCCAGACCGGATTCCAGTACAACCACGCATCGTTGGTCGCTTCCATCAAAATACATGTTGTACCTGATTATTGGATGTAAAGTTTGTGTTAATTATACTAGAACAATTTTGGAATTAATACAAATATGAATTAACCATTAACAGGTTATCCTGTCTATAACAACCAACCGAGGGAGACAGAAAGTTGGTCCTTACAGACAGTTTATTTACCTGTAAAATGCTTGCTATGGAATCAATCAAAAGTGTTATTTAGTTATTTATATATGATCAGGTGGTCATTATCTAAGGCAGTTTTACCTGTAGTACCTTGCCTAGTAGAATGTATGTGAGTTACAAATATTTTTGTGTGAATGCAAATTTGTTCACATTTTTAATTGAAAACAAATATTTAACAAAACAAATGTATTTTTACAACACTGTCTTCTCTTGAGTAATGAAAGTGTAATAAACAAAAATCAGTCAGTGTATGAAAAAATTGTAATCTGATGTTATATTTAATGTAGTTGTTTGGCAATGTGTACAATGCACTTATAATATTCTGTGTAATAATATGTTCATATTATCAAAATTGTTGTATGGTGATAAATGCAACAGATGCTGGGACATTTATTTTCAATCAACACTTCCTTAAATAAGCACTACTCCCAGTCATTTCCCAGTATCACCCCAAAAAACAACAGGATATATGCAAGAATGGGTTCAGAAAATCATTAATATTGATTTCTGTCAATACGGAAGCGCCGCACAATCGCATATTGTGATATTGTATGTACAGTTTTAACACACAGAAGAATGAAGAACAGGAAGTATTGTGTAATAGCGGCAGTATTAGTTTCCTATTCATCAATTTACTAGAACAAGGAAAATCAATTTTGAATTGGATCATTTCACAGTCAATGTTTGAAAATAGGGGGTCACCTATAGAATAAATCTAGGTGTTGTTTTAATAACGTGACTTATAGTTATGTTTTTTTTCTTCAATTTCTGCAATCAGCCATCATGCACGCACAAAAAATCCACTCATTATAAGAAATTAATGTAAATATGTGATATACCAGAGTAACTGACATCTATAATCTGACTTGTTTATGAGTGTGTAGTATATATTTTTTTATCATTGGATGTGGGTGACAGAAGGCAAATTTTTCTTGCACATTTTATTTGAATACATTTCTAATTAAAACAATTAGCCATCAAGACAAATCCACCAATAAATTATCATTAACTTCATATATCTCTTGCACATAATCAGAAGTTATAAGTGTACTTCTCGCCTTCTTGGAATCTTGGTCAATATAAATAGCTCTGATTACTTTTTTTGTCAGCAAAGCAAACAAGACTTTGATGAAGAAGAGACCTCATTAAGGTTTTTAATTAGACAATACTCCATGCAGCTGCTGCAAAAACTGTGTGTTATTCAAGACGTCGGCAATTTGACCTATAAGTTTGTAATATGGAATTGTCTCTAGCTAAACGCTACGTGGCAGTTGTTTATTTCATATCCAGAGAGAGCATAGAGCATGTATTTTTTAGTATCTCCATGGTTGAAGGTTTTGAGCCTTGGACACAAATCTAACAAAGCCAACTTAAACAATGCAGAGCACTATGTCTGTTTTAATTACAATTTATTTATAAGAATTTAACAAAAAATGACAAGTGATACTTCTGCATTTAGTTCAACTATTTAAAGCAAAGAAACTACTTGAGTCGAAATAGATAAATAGATTCATACATTTATTCCCAACCATTAAAATAGTACCTGTGTCATGGCTTGAGAAAACTATAAAATTGTTTAGTTCAAATAGAAAGTAAATCATCATTTCACAATATCACCTACAGCTAATAAAAATCATGACTATATTTGGTTTGGTAAGGCACCAGCAATCGGGTAGCGTAAAGTACCAGTAAATGTTATCTCTAAGGAAATAGGATGGGTCTGTATATCTTTGATAATGATTAGCGGAAGTTTATCATTGGTGTAAACTACATTAAAAGAAGCCACCGCGGTTAAGCCATATCATAATTAATACCATCCTTATTATTTGGCTTTATTCCATAAAACTGAATGTATCATAAAAAACAAGTTCACCTGTATGGTTGCATCAATTCTTTTTTTGTGTAATTGCTGGTAGCTAAAAAATAAGATAACAAATTATGTATTATACTATGCATGGGTATATAATTGGAAGAAATATATAAATGGTGGGTCAATATCTTTTTAAAGTCAGCAATATATATTCAAGTTCATGACCTAAAAGTGAAGTGAGTAAAATGAATAAGTGCCAGATATTAGTTTTAAAAAACTATTTCAATATTTTCTGCATGTAAAAGGAAATGTAATATTATATGACGAACACATGGCAACATATCTTTTACTTCATGACCTACTAACAAGTATTCTATTCAGTCTACATTTAGCTCAATATGAATTGTTTTTATACAACACCCTATGATAATTTTTTTATATTGATCAGCTTTGTATTTTAATAAACAACAAATATTACAAATATTAATCATATCTTGTCAGCATATTTCCACTGCAAGTTCATGACCGAAATGTTTGTGCAGTACTAAAGAATTTATAAAATCATAACACATATATTTCCATATTTTTTCTGCATAACAGCAGATATTATATGTGCAAAGTATCAAACATATGGCAGCATATTTTCACTTCTACAAATGTACCTTATCCTTTGTTCGTCAAAATTGCATTAATAAAATGTACTCGAAGATCGTGGGAAAATGAGCGCACAGCGATAATAAATCGGGAGCTATGGATCACGGTTGACCGACTGACTGACACTGTCAGTGCATTAACCATTTCACCAACTAAACGGTCCTTTTCCCATAGAGTTAATACAGGGTTCGCGAGGTTCGTGGATGGCGATGGATTAAGTGAGCTGATCATTGGCCCGTGAATAACTAATCAAATAGGGAAATATTTCCTTATCCTCGGTTCGTTAGGTGAGCAGACTGCTGGGGCATGAATAAATTTAACGCGTTGCCTACCAGGCCCAGGTGGACCATGTTTTAACTCAATGAGAGTGACACTTACTCTTGTACGGACAGGGTCGGTCATACATACATCCATAATATTATTCCTTGATTCATTATTAACCCATTCAAGACTGTTTGATCTTAGTTCAACACGCATTCTCTCTTGTTCCCAGCCAGAGTATTTTTGGGACCAGTCCTGAATGGGTTAAAGTGAATGGTCCACTGGAGTGTGCATAACTCACAACTTATGAGGCGCTGGAATGGGGACATAATTCTCAATTTACCTCTAGAGCTGTGTTGTTGGTGGTATGTTTATCGATTGAAGTGTCCTCCTCTTGAACTTAAAGGGATCTAGTAACTTTGTTGACATGTGCAAAAAGTGATGAATGGTTGATGCAATGTATATTGTTGTTATCTCATATGTCCACAGGGTATTGTGTGAAAATTTCAAGTCAAATGGACATTGTATGGCCAAGTAATGAGCGAAAATGCAAAGTGATATTCAGTAACTCACTGCACTCTTTGTACACGGAAGAAAAACTCGCCCAGAGTTTTTCTTATCTGAATACTTCAATCATACATATCTTTGTAACGAAAGGGAAATTTGAAAAACCAAAACATGTCCCGTGATTTTATTGTTAATACGAATACAAGGTACAAGGTATAAGGGAACCGCTAGAATTAAAATTTTATTTTGAGGATTTGGACAATGTTACTAAGTCCCTTTAAAGCTAAATTTGCAAAGGCCAAGGCTCACATGAAGTGATAGGTGAACAAAGAGAAGATGAGTCCATAACATTTGCTCAAGCGAGCTTTACTTTTAGTAGTAAACCAACAAAGACTTTTCAACCTAACACAACCATAAATATAACCAGTGTTTTTGCTGGTTTGTCAACTGACTTTAGTGTCCTCCTCTTGACTTAAATTCATGCCCGATATGGCAAAGGCCAAGCATCACATGAACTGACAGGTAAACAAAGAGAAGATGAGTCCATGACATTTGCTCAAGCGAGCTTTACTTCGCTATAATTTATTATAATAAACCAACAAAGACGTTTAGCCCTAACAAAACCATAAATATAACCAGTGTTTTTGCTGGTATGATCATTGTCTTTTAATGTCATCCTTCTGACCAGCAAGATCCACATGGGACAATTAAGCCTCACATGAACTGACAAGTGACAGGGGAGCAAAGAATAGACGGTTCCATAAAATATGCTCTAGTGAGCTTTGCTCCGCTATAATTTTTGTTTAATATAACAAAGATGTGTAACCCTTAACACAATAACTATAAGACAAATCCTAAACCAAATCCTAACCCTAACCATAACTTTCCTACGTGGTCATAAAATCTTGGAGAAATGGTTGGCATAGCAAAAGGACGTTTAAATGTAAAAGACAACTTTGTTTATAAAAGCATTTGTGACAATAGGGAAGCGATTCCTTCTTTTGATTGGCTTGCTCGTCTAAAAAATCACCTCCAAAAATATATGAACAATTGGAACTAGCATTGTCTATTACCACTTATGTTACGTAATACAATTTCAATGTTTAAAAAGTTTAACTTCCTACCATATGGCCTGATAAAATGTCAGATGAAAAAGGAAGAGTCATCCCTTTATTTGTACCACGGAGAAACATATTTCTTTGTTTGAATGCTTGCATAAACTGCTTTTAATAGAATAATAAGGAAGAGAAATTATTTTATATCTACCCGAGATAATTTTTTTATTTACTCCTCTGTCCGTCCCTATTTTTAGAACTATATTTGTTTAAATATTGAAAAGGGCTTTTGTTTTTCAAATAATCACAAAAGTGGCAACGTGGCAGTATGATTGAGTGGGAGTACGTTCATCTATTTGGATAAAGTCAAAACCATAGCGACGTTTGGCGATTCTTTTGTCAATGTCAAAAGGCTGTCCTGGGAATGCTTTGTGTGTTTGAAAAATAACAAAAAGGCGTTTCTGAACTTCCGAGTCCAGACTGCAAGAGTACATTCATCAGGCCCATGCATTTCTACTTAGCGTTCAATTAAAAAACATTAAATGATATTTCAAATTGTGTTGTTTTTTTCTTCAAAAAAAATCCTAGATAATCTTTGACATTTCCTTTGTTTTTAATCTTTCTATTCTATTATATTTTATCTACCGTATTTGCCGGTGTATAAACCGCACCCCCCTTTAAAAAAAAAAAGTTGAAAAATTTGAAAAATTTGAAAAAAGTGTGGTTAATACGCTATAAACCGCACCCGTGTATTAACCGCACCCCCATTTTTGCAAACAAAAATTTTGAAAAAAGGTGCGGTTAATACACCAGCAAATATGGTATGTAATTTCTTAACATTTTACCCTGCCAAAGAACTTTTCTAATCTGTAAATAATGTTTATTGTTTGTGTATATTAAAGAATATCAATTCCCTCCCCCCCAAAAAAAAAAATTTAAAATTAAATAAATAAATAATAATAATAATTGAACTCTAAACCCTCTGAAGATGGTTTAATGTTGGTATAACATACGCTCTTCAAGAACCTAACCTAAGTCCCACGTTTTGAAGGCTTACCTATTTCTGATGAACGGATTTAAACCCTTGAGCTCTACAAATGAATTCATGTTTTGTTGTTGTATTGTGGATTGCAGGGGGGAAATTACAATTAATTTTTTTTGGGGGGCTACTTTTCAAGCTTGCCTGCATGAAAATAACACTCTAAAGTTTGTTTTGCATTGAACTTTGGAGGCTCTTATATGATTTGGGGGGGCTCTATTGGGTATTTCAGGGGCAAATTCGCCCTGAGCCCCCGTGTATCAAGTAATATCTATCACACAGAAGCTCAGTAGTATCAATATCAGCGAAGTAAACATTGTAATACTATATATATGAAAAATTAATTATGCTAAGCATTGTGTAATCAGCATTTGCCTACCACATGAACAAATATTGCCTATACCTCATTCATACATATAACATTGTACAGTTATGTTCACTCCTTTACATAATCCATGTACATGTATATATTAACACTCTTTTAACAAGCTTTTTCACTTTTACTCTTATTTCAATGCAGATCTAGAAAAGTATCTCACTTTTTTGGTAATACTCTCTCTGTATATACACATATTTGAATTTAATTCATACATGCTTCTAAAGTGCAGCTTAGAAAATGCAATAATGAATATTCAAAAACACATTGCAAATGCAGTCAAAATGACACAAGTACATTGTACACCAAAGAATCTTACCAAATGTCCGGATGCATTAATGAAAGAAGGGGCAAGAGAAAGCACACCAAACAAGAAATACTTGGTAAATATAAATAATAAAAATGGAGAAGGCACAATACTTTATGTATTTTGTCCTTTCTCAATCTTTTGCTTTTCTTTTTTCTTTTTTTAGATTTTATTGTTTTGAAAGGATAACTTTGCTTACCAAGTGTTTGGGTTTCTGGGTCGAGATAGCGGAAGGGGAGCTCGAAGTCGCCCACTTTCTTCGTCCCCGCGAGGCCATCGAAGGGCCAGGAGTACACCACGCGCGCCCAATCGTTGACCACCGAAAACCCATCCTTGAACCGCATCAACCAACTGGAGATGGTGATGAGCGTCCCCAATCCGTACGTGTAACCTGCGCGCTTCAGACTAGAAAGCATCTTGACAATGTGTAGTGTTTACTGGAACGACTCGAAAAACTTGGAAATATAGTATATGATTCGTAGGAATATGTTGATCCTCCGGAACGTGTTTTACAGTCGAATAAGATGAAGATTTGACGAAAATTGCGATTTTACTTCATGTAATAATTTTTCTTGTCCAGCGTGAAACAGTTTTCTACACACATGTGACGATTTTGCCAATAGCAACTCTACTACAACAACTTCACTTCCGATCTGACTTTAGTTTCATTTCACACCGATACTAAACACTCCTCCTACTCCGCTGGGCTGTTGGAGTTCTTTCCCTCTCTCTCTTTCTATCAATCTATCTCTCCTTTTCTCTGGCCAACAGCATTACATTATCCCTCTACTGAGCATGGGCAGTAGGCTCCCAGGCCAACCAGCCAATCACATGCCTGCAAGCCCAATCATGCAAAACAGGCTCTGGAGGTGTGTGGCACAGGCCCGCTTCCCATTGGCCGAGACCTCACCTCAGAAACACTTCATGCATATTCATGCTATTCACTCCCTCATGTTTATTCATTAGCCCCACGACCCATCACGGTCACCCATGAGTCATCATTCGGGTTTCCTAACCGCCACTGCACGGGATCCCATTCATATCATTAACATGACATTACAAACAATGGGATCCTATTGGTCAGTAACACGGTGTGGTAGAAGCTGTGTACACTAGAACGCAGAAAGAGAGCAGGAGAGAGACAGAGAAAGAGAGGAAAGGAGACAGAGAGGGGGAGAACGTAGCTAGAATAAATGGAGGAAAATATTTTTAAAATATAGAGAAAAATCAAGAAAATTTATTGTAGACTTCTCCTAGCTGTGTATAGTATGATAAAGAACATAAAAAAAGATGGAGATAAAAGCAAGAAAATGCATTATATGAACTGAACGATGGGCTACGCATGTGTCTGGTTAACGGTTACAGCTGTGTGCACTAGAAAAATATGTCTATAGAAAGCAAAAGAAAGGCAGTGAAAGAGAGGAAGGGAAAGAGAGAGGCAAACAGAAATAGAGAGACGGGGAGAGAAAACGTGGCACAGAAATATTTGAGCGATGAGTCACCAACCGATATTGCCAACATGGAAGTTATTGCATCATCATCATGTATGTTTTATTGTTTCCTTTTCAATTCTATTCAAAAGGAATTCAGCTTTTCCCAGTTGTCCTTCACGAAAAGATCAATAATTATTTATTTTAGCCGTGAGAATGTGGGTCAGTAAATAAGAGATCCCTGGTAGCAAATGGACCATAGGTGCTAAACACTCCATAGGCATAGGAATATGGAATTCGGGTGGACCTAAATGTACTTTTAACTTCAAAATGTTTTATTTTTTTATTTTAATCATTGCAATTTAATTTCTACTATTCTCTCATTTTTCATTAATAATATCACTATTTTCCCCAGTTTCCCTCTTTTTTCTTCTTTCAATGACAGACCATCTGCATTTGTTTTTGTTTGAAAATTAATGAAAAATTATCATTTAGTTCAAAATTTATGTTAAAAAAAAGAATCTAATATTCTAAGAATAGACTAATTATTCGGGCTGCTTAGAACTGGATTTATAAGCTTTTTAAAAATCAGTTTTATGACAATATTTGTTTTATTTTTTTAGTTTATTTGCAATGCTAATCTAATATTCTAAGAATAGACTAATTATTCGGGCTGCTTAGAACTGGATTTATAAGCTTTTTAAAAATCAGTTTTATGACAATATTTGTTTTATTTTTTTAGTTTATTTGCAATGCTCCAGTATTTGGTAAAGGCATGTCATGAATATCAATATGCAAACAAAAAAATAATGAGAACATTCCACATCGCATGATTTTGTTGTTTGTTTGTTTATTTGCAATGCTCCAGTTTATGAGTATTTAGCTAAGGCAGGTCTTGTTTATCAATAATATGCAACAACATGTGAGCAGAAACTTCATTAAATATATTCAATCAGTTTTTTAGTTTTTTTTATTGTTTTCAAACGAATAATACTCCACAGAAATGTAGTCATCATTCCTCTTTTAGGACAACTACCTCACCCAGCAATAATCTACACCACCCTGCCTTTCACTTTCACCTATCCTAGGCAAATAAAACGTTGTCAAAGTACCATAATATATTATAACCAAGAGAAATTGAAGAAACACAACCAGGAACATTATTTATTTATTTATTTATGTGGGTGCTTATCAATTCACTTTCAAACTAAACAGAATCGTAGTAGTCACATTTCCCCTTTTAAAAACATTATGTCACCCCACAATAATCTATATCACCCTACCCCGTGGTAGCCCAGCTACCCTTGCAAATACAGATTTTGTCAAAGTCTCATATATACCTGTATTATAATCAGGAGCAACAAAAGGGGCAATTTTGAGAACATTTGTAACAAGTCACACTTACTTTGTTTCTCACCTAAATACTAAGTATTCAAAAGACTAAAAAAGGTCCATCTGGAATGCACTCATCTCTCCACTTTTAGAACACTACCTCATCCCACATGTCTTCATTTCCCCTACCCTGGGCAAATTAGTTTTCATTAAAGTACCATAAATTACATCTATAGCAAGGAGAACATTTTAGGAACAGACTTGCTTTTGTTTCTGTGAGAGCAATTGTCATTATAACTTTTCAAACACAAATATAAAAGACTTCACAAGAATGTGCTCATCTTTCCGCTTTTAGAACACTACCTCATCCCGCAATCATCTATATTACCCTGCCCGAGTGCCCTCAATACCCTGGGCATATTGAATTGTGTCAACAAGACTTCATTTATTCAATCAGAGAGAAAGATGAGCTCATACACTGTAATGTTCCTAACAAGAGAGGGAGCTATTGAAGTTTTGCCAAAATGCAAGTTCTGCTTTCATAATTTTGCACATGGTGTGTGTATGTGAAGTGCTTGCAGTCACGATCACAACAGTTGTTCATTCATTGATATAGGCTGCTACCAACGTACTATTGAACAACAGCGTGTGGTGGCATCGTGGTCCCTTTGTCTGATTGCAAGGGCAGAAGGTTCACGGCGGAAATAAATAACCTCATAATGCAATACAATGAGGACCAGCCATGAAGCGTTGACTTGTTACGTACGCATGAAATCATGAATTCAATTTTGCAAATTGTTTTATTTTCTTTCTTCAACGTTAATACAGAGTGCTGGCAAAGCATGCATGTATCCATGTACACTATTTTAGTTTTTTTTTTAACCATTATGGATGAAAGATATTCAAAATAAAATAAATAGGCACTAATTATTACTAATGTTCATATAGTACAAATTGCCAGGTGTCCTACTTAGTAACTTATAGAAATAAATACCAAAATGCTACAAAAAACACAAAAATTGGTAGCTTGAAAATAATTTTCAGAAAAGAAAAAGCTACATTTTTTTTCTCAAATTTATATATAAAAAAAAAAAGTTGCTTGGCATTGCAGCTAGGCTAGCAAGCCAGGTTCAAGGCAAGGTAGGGGTACTTGACACGGATGTTCTTTGTATTTTCATATTTTGATTGCTTTATTTGTTGTTGTTTCATTGCTTAGGTTACATGTCAATCAAGAGAAATGCTGGTAGTATCATACTTAATAAGAACAGCCATATGGCAGAAGTGTACTAACAGGGATCCACAATCCACAAGCTCTGCTTTCTAACGGATTCCTGCATTTTAACAAAAAATTATTGTAAATAAATAAATGTAATTTTATATTTCTTTTGTATTGATTATACAATGTGACATAACTTATTATGTGTTGTAAATGTATTTTGTGAAAATGAAAAATAAAAGTTCTTGAACTTTAAAAATTTGAACTACTACTGTGCTCAATCTAAATTTATAAACAAAATGGAAACAATAATTATCTATATATGCAAGTACATTGTGGAGTTCAATACAACTATATCAGGAAAATTTTAATTATTGCTATGCACAAACAAAACAAAACCTTGCATACACACAATGTCATTACCCACACTAATACTGATAGACTACAACAGGTGCTTCTGAACTAAATGGAAATTTATCTTTACGGAAATATATATATAATTTCCTAAAATAGGGGGAACCACGAGTCATTGACTTTTCAATCATGAATTATGCCCCAGCCCCCCAGGTCACAACCACGCAGGAAACATCTGCACAATAATCTCTCCCTCCATACCCAAACAAAAACAATTTTAATAACAATTTCATAAATTCAATTCTTCAGTATCAAATTTGTCATACATATGATATGGACTTAATATATACTATTTATGATGTAGGTCCTTTTGGGGACACAAAGGATCCTATTCATAATAAAGCATACAAAGTTCTGTGCTGGTGTGTTACTAATTTGTGAGTTGGAACAGAGCTGCACTAAAGATCAATCATTACTAATTTTTCAGGCGCATGGACAATATTGTTTCATATAAACTTGCTTTTTACTGGACAATTTTAATAGCGACTGGGTAATTACTCAACAGAGCTCAAAATTAAACCTCGCCTGCTAGCCCAGAGGCTCTACAAAAATTAATTTTTACTTTTAAATTTTCTATTTTGGCACAGTCAATGACTTATAACAATGGTCAAAGAAAAAGAAAAAGAAAATTCAGGGCCCTGTTTCATAACAAGAGCCCCAGGGGGGCACGACGCTCACCTGAGGTCAATCAATTCACATCTGGCGCATGTTCTCTCTGCATATACATTGTATGTATAAGGAGAAAAAGATCTTTGAATTTTATACATTTTTTTATCCTTGGGGGCCCTCCAATTAGACTCCACTAGAAGCCAAATAGTAACATTTAAACAACTTGGGAACCCCTACCACTAAGAATGATTTCAACAAAGTTTGGTTGACATATAATTATTCAATTGGAAGAAAAAGACAAAAATGTTAATTTCTCTTGGAAGTCCCCCCCCCCCCCCCCTCCCAACATATTACCCCCACAGAACCCCTCAGGGGCCATCGAAAGAAATGTCATGAACTTTCATTCTTTTTCAAAAGAGGCATCTATAAACCAAATATCAGGTCTTTAATACTTCTGTATCTTGAAAAGAAGGATGTTTAAAAATGTACATATTTTTACACTAGGTGCCCTCCCCTAGGGCCCCCTTGGCAGTCACATCCATCATTTTAGCAACTTTTGTTCCTCTACCCCTAAGGATGTCAAGTTTGGTTAGAATCCAATCATTGGTTCTTGAGAAGAAGATGAAAATGCATATTTCCTATGGTAGGGCCTCAAAAATATTGTTACCCCACAGGTCCCTTATGGTGCCACCCACAAAAATCTTGTGAACAATTTTCATTCTTCATCAATAGAGGCATCTAAATGTGAAATATCAGGTCTGTCATACTTTTAGATCTTGAGAAGAAGATTTTTAAAATTTACATATTTTTTACACTCAGTCCCCTCCCCCAGGGCCCCCTGGGGGCTACGCCCACCATTATAGCACATTTTGTTCCTCTACCCCTAAGGATGATTCCTGTCAAGTTTGGTTGGAATCCAATCATTGGTTCTTGAGAAGAAGATGAAAATGCATATTTCCTATGGTAGGGCCCCCCAAAAAATGTTACCCCCACAGGGCCCTTATGGGGCCACCCAAAAACATCTTGTGAACAACTTTCATTCTTCATCAATAGAGGCATCTACATATGAAATATCAGGTCTGTCATACTTCTGGATCTTGAGAAGAAGATGTTTAAAATTTACATATTTTTTACACTTGGTGCCCTCCTCCAGGGCCCCCCTGGGGGCCACGCCCACCATTTTAGCAACTTTGGTTCCTCTACCCCTAAAGATGATTCCTGCCATGTTTGGTTGGAATCTAATCATTGATTCTGGAGAAGAAGATGAAAATGTATATTTCCTATGGTAGGACCCCCCAAAAAACTGTTATGCCCACAGGACCCTTATGGGGCCACCCACAAAAATCTTGTGAACAACTTTCATTCTTCATCAATAGAGGCATCTAAATATGAAATATCAGGTCTGTCATACTTCTGGATCTTGAGAAGAAGATATTTAAAATTAACATATTTTTTACACTTGGTGCCCTCCCCCAGGGCCCCCCTGAGGGCCACGCCCACCATTTTAGCAACTTCGATTCCTCTACCCCTAAGGATGATTCCTGTCATGTTTGGTTGGAATCTAATCATTGGTTCTGGAGAAGAAGATGAAAATGTATATTTCCTATGGTAGGGCCCCAAAAAAAACTGTTACGCCCACAGGGCCCTTGTGGGGCCACCCACAAAAATCTTGTGAACAACTTTCATTCTTCATCAATAGAGGCATCTACATATGAAATATCAGGTCTGTCATACTTCTGGATCTTGAGAAGAAGATGTTTAAAATTTACATATTTTTTACACTTGGTGCCCTCCTCCAGGGCCCCCCTGGGGGCCACGCCCACCATTTTAGCAACTTTGGTTCCTCTACCCCTAAAGATGATTCCTGCCATGTTTGGTTGGAATCTAATCATTGATTCTGGAGAAGAAGATGAAAATGTATATTTCCTATGGTAGGGCCCCCAAAAAAACTGTTACGCCCACAGGGCCCTTATGGGACCACCCACAAAAATCTTGTGAACAACTTTCATTCTTCATCAATAGAGGCATCTAAATATGAAATATCAGGTCTGTCATACTTCTGGATCTTGAGAAGAAGATGTTTAAAATTTACATATTTTTTACATTTGGTGCCCTCCCCCAGGGCCCCCCTGGGGGCCACGCCCACCATTTTAGCAACTTTGGTTCCTCTACCCCTAAATATGATTCCTGCCAAGTTTGGTTGGAATCCGATCATTGGTTCTGGAGAAGAAGATGAAAATGTAAAAAGTTTACGGACGACGGACGACGCACGACGCACGACGCACGACGGACGACGGACGACGGACGACGGACGACGGACGACGGACAAAAAGCGATCACAATAGCTCACTTGAGCCTTTGGCTCAGGTGAGCTAAAAACTGTTCCAAAGTGTTGTAAATGTCAAATTTTCATAACTAACAAGGTAACAATCGATCAACATGGAGCATGTAAGTCGTTACAGCAGTAAGAAATGTTTTGTGAAACAGGGCCCAGGTCCCTGCTGGCCAATGGTGGCTAGAACATACATTTGTTTTTGTTTTTTTGCAGTCGATGACTAATAATAACCCTAAACTAAAGAAAACACAAATTCCAGGTACATACCAATGGTATCTCATTTCAAAAGTCCTGTTATAAACTCTGATTGACCGCAGTTTAATTATGTACACACTAATTAGCCTTCATCAATATTTCATTGAAAGGTCTTGGATTCGGCCTTTGTCACGGTCAAAGTTGCGTGAAAAAAAAGGCCATTAGAATTAGATATATCAAAACACAACAATGCATTGGGAAATTGAATCCGAGGTCAAAAGATTAGCCAGTTTCATATACCTCAGGATATAGTGGGTTGGCTCGTGCTGCACACCCTATGAAAATTGTTGTGCCTCGATACACGCATGTGCGTTGAAATTATCTAGCCTAGTGTTATCTAGTGTTTTGAAATGTATTTTTGGCTTTTATTTCAACCCTTTCAATTAAACATACCTTTCTAATCAAACTTTTTAAAGGGATAGTTCAATTTTGGTTAAGAGGGCGCTTCGAGAAATAATTTGTTTGTGAGGTATTACCATAATGAAAATCTAAGTGTAATATTTGAGAGAGCAGACCATTTTAAAGACAGAATCAACTTTGTTTGATCAAAATCGGTTCAGAAACAGCTGAAATATCCATAAATATATTTCAAATATATATATTGAAATTAATATTGGGGACCAACCAGGTTTTTGTAGGCGAGGGGTTAAGCTATTATTACAATTGAGAGATACCGTGTTGAGTTCTGGTAAAGAGAGTACAGTTTGGGACAAACTGAATTTTAGTAACCAAAACCTGCACCATAATTACATTAATTACAAACTAACTCTACCATGCCCAAAATGAATTTTAAAAATACAAATGACTAAGTAAGAGCCGTTAAAACTCAAGAGGGCGCTCTCTTAACACACATTGGTTTCAACCATTTTAAATAAAATCTTGTGCATGTGATGTTTTGTTGAAATAGTGATTAGATAGAGGGATAATCAATGACTATTTTAAAACCTCTTTTGTAAATTTTTGAAAAGCGGAAGTATTATAAAAAAAAAATTTAACGGCTGGTTCAAAATTATCGAATAATTGTGGGGCCCCACAATTATTACAAATGGTTATGTTTATGGATATTTCAGCCATTTCTGAACCGATGTTGATCAAATAGCGCCTTCTATACCAAAACTTAACTATCCCTTTAAACCAGTTTTATTGATCTATTATGATTATTCGACAACAATTCATAAACAGAACTATAATTTTACCCATAAAATCTTGCAAGAAATGAAAATGAACATATGATGAAACTTTATCCGCAGAACTTTTTAGGCAGGAACTGTACATGATTAATTTCTACCTGGATAGAAAACAAAATAAAGAGATAAGATTTTGCTGGCCTATACGACTGTTATTCTTTATTCAGGGTTCGACATTCGCACTGGCTCGCTGGCCTGGGGCCAGTGAAATTGCTCTTTGGGCCAGCTTAAATGTATAAAAGTCATATTTTGGTGGCCCAATCGAGCAAGCAGATTTTCAAGCCGACATTGACAAAATCAGAAAAATCTTGTTTTCTTACACGTCATGCTTCATCTATAATCACAGGTTTGATCAGGAAAGAGTGATATTTTGAATAGTAAAAAGTTTACTCATGAAATAAAAATCGGGGAAGAAATTATTTCTCTGGCCCAACCGGGCCACTGACAAAAAAGGTTAGTGTGGAGCCCTGCTTTATTGTTCAGTTAGAATTCTCTATCAAAAGAAAGCAGCTTCATAAATCGTCAGGGTAATTTGAGCAGAGAAAATTTTCCTTTGATATTTTACACAGGAAGGAACTATGGTGTTGTAACAGTGTATACAAATCTTATCAACTACTTGCAGCTACTGATATGACTTATGACCAAGCATTAATAACTCTATAAACTAACAGAAAATGGGGCTTTTATGCTTCCCAAATTCATAAAGTTTATATTTTTGACAAGTTTCAAAGGGTTTATGAATTATGAGGTTATATTTTGGTCACAGTAATTTGTTAAATATGTGACATATCTTGTATATCTATATTTCTAAGTTTGTTAAAAATGAGTTGTCTAAACTGAAATTATGGTATGTACATTGTAGGTCATAATTTTTAATATTTATTTTTAATGAAATGTGTGATTCATCTACTGTACATGATTTCAGAGGGATATTTTATGTATACAGGAAGACAAATCATGGCGATAATATCCCAGTATAAGATATAAAAAGCAATACTTATGCTACCCTGACACTTTCACGAATTTTGTTCCCACAATGCCACGCAATGCGTCGTGCCAATGATTAAAGTCTTCGTGAACGAGAGTGAAAAATGTGTGAAGGTTGCGGGGGTGCGTGCCATGTCGTAGAGAGAATTTTGAAATGTTCAAAAATTTGGCACGCATCAATGTGCGTGCACTCGCGTAAACCATGCGTGAACACTGCGCGAACACTGCAAACATGCGTAGCACCGAAATGGCACGCCTTGCCACGACGCATTGCATGGCATTGCGGGGACAAAATTTGTGCAAGTGTCAGGGAGGCTTTATAAATATACACAAGTTTTTATTTATTAATTGAACCCTTATTTATTCAGGAAAGTTTGAAAGTGAAAAGGAAGGTGTGAAACAACACATTGGGGGCTAGTCCTCTTTTTAGTTCCATGCATTTCATTCCCTTCTCCATTCTTGGATGAATGACGAGAGATTGGCTAGAAGAAGACATTACTTTAATATACATTTGTAGTATATTATTCAAAGTCTTCAGTATCAAACACATAATCTCCAATACATGAGAGAGATGCTATATTCACTATTTCAAAAAACCCTGAATAGATCTTTAATGTTCAGCATGGCATCCTACGAATGCCTCTTGGTATGAAAACCATCCAGCTTGCTGGTGTAACTAATGTGAATTCAACACAGAGCAAACAGAACTTCATCATACAGTGTCATAAATGTATCAAATTAGAAGCACCACATGGACATCTCCAACATTACAAAATTCCATCTTGTGATGAATGATCAAGGTGTGATATTAAATCTCAAGTACCTACTTAAGGGGATAGCACCTCTTTTGCAAGCCAAATTTCAAAAGTTGCGAGATTATTGTCCTATATGAAAGAAAATGTCATTTAATAGCATGCCTGAAAAAAACTAGGGTTTGAAATCTCTTTTTCGTGGAGTTATAGAGCTAAAACTAATAAACCATCGTCCAACGGTTAATTGTGCACTATACGTATATATTCACCCAGTGAGGAAGTTCGTACACGGATTCCAAAGAGTACCACAATGCTATGCGTGACCCCTACGTGACCCGCGCCAGCTACGTGACCCGCATATATATAACAATGGATGACCGAATACTGTACAAAATAACCAAACCTCGTTTAAACTGACATGTTAATATATTTTCTTAATTTTTGAGATTTGTTTCCGTGACATACCTTTACAAAATGTCGGCTTCACAATACCTTTACAATACATTATTAAAGTACATTATTATTGTAATATTATGCTAAATCAGTTAAACTCTTTTCTTGACCGATATATAGTTTGATGGAGGGACGCATTCGTTTTTCATTCGTAGAATCCAAATTACAGGGCTGTTCAATCTGATTTTTGTTTGTGTGTGTTACATTCATCCTCATCCGTCAACTGGAAACTGTTCAGACGTTTTGTAAAAGAGGGACTGTCCCTTTAACCCTCGTAATTAATTTTATTGTAATACAATATATTCAAAATAACACATGCAGAGGGAAATGCATTCGTTAAAAGGAAGAAGATGGAGAAATCAAAGGGGGAAAAGGAGGAGGAAGAGGAGAAAATGGAGAAGGGTGGAGGAGGGAGGGAGGGAGGAGGAGGAAGAGGAGGGGGATGAGGAAGAGGAGGAGGAGGAAGAGGAGGGGGACGAGGAAGAGGAGGAGGAGGAATAGGAGGGGAACGAGGAAGAGGAGGAGGAAGAAGAGGAGGAGGGGGACGAGGAAGAGGAGGAGGAAGAAGAGGAAGGGGACGAGGAAGAGGAGGAAGAAAAGGAGGAGGAAGAAGAGGAAGAGGAGGATGAATGTACATGTAGGAGGAGGAAGTGGAGGATAAGGAGAAGTGGGAGGAGGAGGAGAAGGAGGAAGAGAAAGGGGAGGAGACGGAAAAGGAGATGAGGGGCAGAGGAAGAGGAGGAGGAGGAGAGAGGCGAGGAGTATGAGAAAGAAAGGAGAAGGAGAAACAGATGGAGAAGCAGAACTTGTAAGATGAAGATGAAAGAGGAGAAATAGGAGAAGCAGAAAATGATCCCTCGGTATGATAATCATCTGCTCAGTCATTCCAGTGCCCTTCCTCTTGAGAAGAAGATGCGATCTTGAAGACGTGATATGCAACAGGCATGCATTATCTTTATATCAACCCTGGGATTTTGCATGGCATTGCGCATACCGACTTATTAGCAACACATGGACCTCGTGGCATACAAATGATCTTATGAACAGGGACCGTCACATACTAGACTTGTACTCAAAGATATCGATGCGTACATACTACATAGAGTTGTACTCATATCGACTCCATGTGTGCATTGAATACTGCATAGACACTCTGCCCCACAATCAGGTATGGCAAAAGCATACTGTACCTACAGTATATCATATATCTGATAGCATATAAATTGCAAAATTGATCTACTTTTTTTTAAACAGAATTAAATAACCATAATTTTTTTTAAGCATCTATAGCCAACTCAATACTCAAATAAATTTCTACGATATGAACTATCTGAGTATTCTGAGAGAAATTAAATCAGACCAATTTTGGGCCACTTCTGGCATATCTATAAAATGAGATGCATAATAATTTCAAGCGGCAAATTAACATTTTATTGGAAGGGAGTATTTATGTGGATAACAATCTGGATTCTGGACAGAAAATGTTCTTAACCAGCCCTGAAACCCCGAATCTGTTTATATTGTAGGTCTTCGGTATGTGTATACAGTATATATGTACGGAACATTAAATGGCAATATATCTGCGGTTCTCATTAAATGCCACATTGGGCAGGGTTATATACATTGTTTTCAACATTAAATGTCGGCAAATTTGTATCGAAAATGGAATGGATTGACGATATCAGTAAAGCATGCGGACTAATAAACCTGCTGGCACTGGTCTGTACAAACATAACATGTCACGGCTTATGGATTTTAGACAATACAGCATTGTATACGTACATGGGGATACAGGTGATTTGTACACAATGCACTTTGTACTCCTATACTGTTCCAATTCCAATACACATATTTTATTCCCATTTTTGTTTTTTTACGTGTGAGTGTGTATTTATTTGTTGGTCTTTCTCTGAGTTTCTCAAGGTAATTGGGTTTATCTCTTCTTTTGAGAATGAGAGCCTCAGGAAGTTTTCAAGATAATAGCCTGTCCATGTATAAAGTCAGAATAGAGGTACTCTACTTGTATGGCATGTACAGTTTGAAGGTAGATGTCTTTTATATATGTCTTTTATATTATAGGCAGGGCTCCACACTTACTTTTTTTTTGCCAGTGGCCCGTCTTCCCCTTTTCTGGTGGCCTAAAAGAAAATTTTACTGGCCCCCAAAATAGTATTTCATGAGTTAACTTTTTACTATAAAATATGTCACTCTTTCCTGATCAATCCCGTGATTATAGATGAAGCATAACATGGATACATAACAGATTTTTTCTAATTTAGTCCATATCAGGATGAAAATTTTCTTGCCCGATCGGGCCACCAAAGTATGACTGGATCCTGGCTAGTAGTGTTATAGGAGCCACCTGTCTACAACAGTCCCCTTGCGAATGCAGCAAATTCAAAATCTTATCATCTTAAATGTGTTAAAAAACTTGAATAAGCTCAAGAACATCAAATCAATATTTCTTATCGACCAAAGTCAGGACAACACACTTTCCACACTCTTTGTGTTGTTGCTATGGAAACTAGGCCACTGATATTTGATACATGTATTTTGATACTACGTTCTGTAGGATCAAAATGTGAAAGTTCGAGATTGATTGACTGACTAAAAGGAAGTGAGATCGTTTCTTTTATTTGGTATCAAGTGACACCATAATAACAAAGCATGGTTTCCTTCATTGTAGTTTTTTCTTTGACATGACAAGACAAGAAATAATGTAAGATTACATCCAGATACATGTTTACCTTTCTTGTTCTCGAAAATGCTCTTTTAAACGCCGAATAGTTCATGTACCTTTAAAAGTTTACATGCATGTACATTACTGGAAGAAGGTAAATAACATCTTAAAGGGAGCTAGTAACTTTGTTGACAAGTGCAAACAAAGATGAGAGATTAATCAAATGTGTATTGGTGTGATCTGATACATGTATGTCCACAAAGTAATGTGTGAACAATTTGTACGTTAATTGGATGTTTTTTGGCCACCAAATGAGCAAAAATGCAAAATGATATTCACTAACTTATTGCACTTACTTTGTACACGGCTTAAATTATCCCGTAGACAGTTTAACATCTGAACACTTCAATTGTAAATATCTTTTGAACGAAATGGAAATTTTAAAAAACAAAACCTGTCCCATGTTTTTATTGTTAATATGAATATGACAATGTATGATAGAACCACTAGAGTTCCAAGTAAGTTTTGAGGATTTGGACAATGTTAAACCCCTTTTTAATTGGAGAACGTGTTTTCTAGCTCGCTGTTACCCGAGTGAGATTTCGATAAAAACAGTAGGAGGTCAGGTCGTAAAACATGTAGCGAGAGGTTGTGCAGCGTTTTTAATCAAAAGTGTTTCTCCGAGTCACACGGGTAGGTTACTATAGCAACCGCACCTCTCTCATCATGCGACCAGCTGGCGTGACATGTGCTAATCGGCGCGCGCTGGTATACGTTAGCGCGGGAAATTTTGACGGTCAGTTCATATCGGGTATAGGCAATCGGGAGCGCAATTGTCAGTCTACTATAGTCACGCTAGTTTTTTTTTTCGCTGCATAATTATAGCGCATGTAATAATACTATACCGGTTTATATTCCTTACACGTACGGTACGAATCTATTATTCTTCAATCCGACTTCAAACTTCAACAGTAATCATGGATTTGCGGTGGGTAGCCATAATGCTACTGTTCCGTGCAATTCACAACTTCCAATTTTGATATTCATAGTATTATAACTTGTAATATTTGGGCAAATTTAAGTCTAAAATTAGGAGTATGTGGAATAGTGTTTGTGTGTGAACTTACAGCAGTTTAAATTGGCAACCTTGTTTACAAGAGTACCACATGTTCCCGATCCAAAACGCGATCGCTGCAATGTTTACATTTTTTACGGCCATGACGTCATCTACCTGGATAACGTTCTGCACGCTTTTTAATACAATGTTTATCAGCTTAACATCCTGACAACGTCAGGACGTTACCTCGCTATTACCCTAGCCCGACTAGGTTGAATCTTACCGCGCTGTTGTCAGGACGTTACCCCGATTGGACCTTTTTAATACAAACGCCTGACAACGTCTGGACGTTACCGCGACTATTTTCCTCAATTAAAAAGGGGTATTACTAAGTCCCTTTAAGTTTAAAAGAAGCAAAATTGACTAAAAGTACAAATGATAAATACTCAATCATACATGTAACTTTGACTAAAACCCCGTCTTAACTGGAAAAAATAGTCGCGGTAACGTCCTGATGTTATCCGGATGAGATCCTACACCGTTCCGGTTAAGACGCTCCTATCGGGATAACATCAGGACGACATCAGGACGACATCGGGGTGAGTTTCACCCTAGTCGGGCCAGGGTGATATCGCGGTAACGTCCGGACGACATCCTGATAAACGGACTATTAAGACGCGCGCGGAACGTTACCCGGGTAGATGACATGACGTCAGCGCTAACATACACAGCGCACGCCGATACTCGCGTGTCACGCCAGCTGATCGTGATGAGGGAGGTGCGGTTGTTATGGTAACCTACCCGAATGAGGATATTGCGGATGGCTGGTTAAGACTGCGGCCATGAGCCGGACGAAGGCTCGCTGCGTGTTTTACGACCAGACCCCCTACTGTTTCTTATCCTGATTTCGCTCGGGTAATATCGAGGTAAGGTCTATTAAGACGGGGTTTAAGTACACACAAAAGTTGGCCTCACATCAGGTGATTTTATCTCTAACTGCGGGAGATACATGTAACAAATAACAGAAGATAACAGATAAAAGATAACACTATCATGTGACATTGTGATGGTTCAGCAGAATTAAAGAAAGATAGAAACATGAGCCCTTGTATTGAAGGAAATCCTGCTGCCGATGTAAATGTGATGGTACATGTACAGCAAATGTATCAAACTATATTATAAACTATAAAGTCACTAATTTCTAGAGAACAGATTCAGTTTGTGTCTCAGTATAACTTCAATTGATACATATACTCTTGATATATTTGATATGTGATTTAAATGGCATTTACAGCTTTTCTGCTGACTAATTTGTTCAAAGTACACTTACAAGCAAAACAATTTGGTTTGTGTTCATTTGTAAAAAAAAAAAAAAATTTGATTTGATTTTGTTTTTATGATACTCATCAAGTGTTAATAATAAATAGAAATAAACTGATACCGTGTAGGACTCATCCTTACCAATGGCCCGGGTGCCAATGGCCACCAGAATTTTCATTGGGCCACTAGAAACTCTTTTATTGGCCAACAACAAATTTGGATCTACAACACACTTAGTATATGGTGGGAGTCTAATCAGTCCATCTGATGTGTTATTTTGGCCACCTGAAGGAAAAACCTTACAGGAGAGCCATGCCATGGTTACTATGGGAGTTTAGGGTTTAAAGGGTACCACCACCCAAAAATAATATTCTTATTATAGAAAGGTAACATCTTTAGTATTCCATTCCATCAACAAGTTCACAAAAATATGTCTCCAGAAAAAGAAAAAAAAAATTTGGAAAACGCATCACCATTCTAAAGCATGCGTTCTGGGGTCTGAATATACGAGACTACTTTGTCCAGAGCGAACGAATCGCCTGGGATTCTATCGTCTCCAAACGTACGCGTGAATAGCATTGGCGCACTCGCAAATGTTTGGCCCGTACGGAACCAGGAAATAGTAGTGGTTCCGTAAGTGATGGTAATTAATTGCTTTGTTTATGAATTACACAACCCTTTGCAAAATGTTGGGTATCTATAATTTTGATATCACAAAACGGTATCAAAACATATAATTATTTGTTGTTCTTTACCTGGTGGTCCCCTTTAAGGGTTTAAACTAACACCTGCCTAAATGAAACCTATAGCCAAGGAGGCTCTGGGAACTGTCAAGTTCATCAGTAGGAGGTCTGAAGGTTTATGTCATGAAAATTGCCCTCCACGACCACTTTGACCCTACAGGATCAGTGGATAAACAGAGAAACACAGCAGGTTAACTCGGGTCACACTGGGTTATAAAAGGTGAATAAAACTGACTTTAACCGACCTCATAGTAACTGATTTCTTAAAGGAGGTTAGGATATGTAAATCAGATGCGTGGTGCCATCTTGCGACGGCCTTGCGCGAGGCGTGTGATACACAAACTAGTGTACAGTCCAACCAGTTGTAGTGGCCACCTGTCTGTAGCAGCCAACCTGCATAATATAGTGGTCACCAAATGCCATGGAACCAGTGTATAGTATAGAGGTCACCTGTCTACAGTGGCCATTTTTCTTGTTTCCCTTGGATGGTCACTATACACAGGTTTGACTGTACATGTAGTTCAAAATGGCAAACTGCAGTTTTACTCTAGCAACATCACGCATGACAATTTTTTTAAAGGGCATCAAGCGTGGGGATGCTACATAGCGGGTCGCCATTTTGAACTGGGTTAGTTTGCGCGCACCGCATGACACTGAGCTAACGTGCATTACGCACCGTGCGCAACGCGTATGCAAGATGGCGCCGCGCATCTCATTTGACGAATCTGAACTACCTTTAAACTAAAAAGCTACCATGCAAGGATGCACAGATTACCATTTTGACAATACGACCATTGATATTGTAATCAATATCTAATCTAATTCTAAGACCTGTATCACATCTTCTATTTGTCAAAGTCCTTCATTAGAACTATGCCTGCTTGTCAAAGTTAACCCCAAAAAGCTCTCTGAATAAACACAAAACACAGCAGGTTATCACAGGTCACACAGGGTTTACTAAGACAAAAATCGACCTCAGTGGATGGACATCTGGGGAAGAGTTCAAGATGTAGATCTATGCTGCTTGGATACATGTACATCCATGAATGGCTTGCCAGAAATGATTCAATCATAAAGGGGCAAACTTTGCTTGACCTCAGAACTAGATCAAATATCAGGCTCATGTACAGCACTATACCTACATGTACAAGCGAGTGTGTTCTGGACAGTGTAATGAGTTAGCTTCAAAGTTCAAAATGTCACCTCTCGTTGACTCGCCCATTAAAATTGTGTTCAATTAAATACTGGTACACATGCAGTATACTGTACATGTTTTGATCATCTTTCATCACAAGTCTTTGGGTGCATCTATCAGAACTCTCTTTAAACCAAAATCAGTGTTTTAAGGCTGTATCTTTTCACTTGAAAAAGATTAGCTTGAAACCCTTTTCAATGTGAATATGTGATGATATTTTGCTAAATAATCGATATACATGGGATTTTGATAATCATAAGCAAACATGAACTTTTGTTATAACTGTATTTTCTCCTTCTTTTTCTGCATGATTAGTCACCACACAACTTAAAATTATACATTTTCATGAATAATTATATTGTACTTTGTAGGTCCAT
This sequence comes from Echinarachnius parma, assembly GCA_037951105.1. Taxonomy (NCBI): domain Eukaryota; kingdom Metazoa; phylum Echinodermata; class Echinoidea; order Clypeasteroida; family Echinarachniidae; genus Echinarachnius; species Echinarachnius parma. The sequence goes on along the minus strand of JBAMJV010010487.1, from coordinate 52,165 downwards.
AGTTGACAATCCTGTCTACCAGCAAATCTCATACTTAGCCTTCATTATGCATGCATGTTATCAAAGTGAAAGATTAGTAATTATGCAGGTATTTTGTTTTTATTCTACAGTACTCATTCGTGTACACAGTCTATTACCATTTCAAAAACAGACAATGAATGGAAAAGTACATACACGGTTTATAATATACATTACTCAATTATTATTTTGTTGAATCCTCCATCTGTCTTTCTTTAATAAGAAATGTTCAACTGTTCAGGTGACAAGATTTAAAAATCGAAAATGAAATGTTCAGTACAAGAATGTGACACAAGTCTTTAGTTTTAGAAGTTTAGATTTCACTTCATCATGATAATTTCATTCTTAGATTTTGCTACACACATGTATTCAGTACTACATGTATCTCCTAACATAACTTGTATATAAAAGTACTAGACTATTACAATGAACATAACAATAGAAAACACAACCACATGTAGAGTCTAGAGAACTACAGTTCCAGGAATTTCAAAGCAGGAGGGAATTTCATTGTTGTTAGAACTCTAACTCTGTCAAAGACTCCCAATTTGCATGTATACAGCCATTCATTCATTCGGAGAGGTGGGAGGACCTCTCTGATTCATTCATGCCAACTTTCTTCTTTGCTCAGTGGAAAAAAGGTGACTGGGGTCAGCGTAACCATGGAAATAACAAACAATCATCTTTTTTTTTTGACGAAAAATGACACATACATGTATTCGTAATCTCTTCCATAAGTTGCATTCCTGTCACATTATCATATTCTCTACAATATTCCGTTGCATTCCTCAGGGTATTTGTAATTCCTGTCACTGAACAATCATCTTTCTCATAAACCTGTCACATTATCATATTCTCTACAATATTCAGTTGCATTCCTCAGGGTATTAATAATTCCTGTCAATGAACAATTGATTTTCTGACGTAACTGACACATTATCAGCAGTACACTAAGTTGCATTACCTCAGGGTATTTGTGATTCAGGTCAATGATCGAACAATCATCTTTCTGATGAAATTAATACATCAACATTATCTCTCCAACATGTGTTTCCTCAGAGTATTTGTAATTTTGTAACCAACCCCCTCACTCTTTTTTTCCCCATCTGTAAAACGAAAATTGATACAATATCAATATCTCATCAATGAGTTTGTTCCATTCATCAGAGCATGTAATGTACACAAACGTAAGCCCCCACGCCCCCCCCCCCCCCCTCCCAGATAGCACTCAACAGTTTGAATGACTTTGCATAGTCAGCTGAACAAACAATCATATCTTTCAGACAAAATGGATGCATCAACATTATCTCTTCAATGAGCTGCATTCCTTGCAGTATTTGTTTGTCTTCCTCTCCCCTCGTTCTCTTTATCTTTGTTCTCAAATTTCTCTGAATAATCAATCTTGACTTTGCACAATCAGCTTTTAAACAAATAATAATACTACATGCATATTTGATGAAACTGACACATAGTTCTCTTCAATACATGTACATTCCATACCTCGCAGTGTTTGTCTTCTTCTCCGTCTCTCCCTCAGCATTTTCTGAATAATCTACCGTTGACCAGCCAGCTAACCAAATAATCTTTTTTTTGTTTATGAAACTGATACATTAGTTTTACAACTCTTACTCTTCAATTATTAAAGTTACATTCCCTTAATTGTTTGTCCCAATCTGTATCTCTCCCTTTGTTCTCTGACTAATCTATCAGACTTGGCTTTGCACAGTCAGTTAATAGTAATAACAATAATTTTTGACAAAATATGACAGGCACCGATTCTCTCATATGTTGCATTACTCATGGGCGTAGATCTGTAATTGATACCAATTCATCAGGGGGATGATCTATTCATTCATCCCCCCTGATGAATAGGTATTACATAAGTATCTATGCCCATGGCATTACTCATGAAAGGGCATTAGTCTCCCTTTTTGTTCCACCATTTCTTAGAATTCTGTCAACGATTCAACCTGACTTTGCACAGTTGCATGATCACTATAATTTCGGAAGTGGATATCTGTGGATTAGTCACTCAACCATAAATAAAGGCTTCAAGTGTATGCGAAACTACAATGCACACAATTATTTGCTTTACAACTGTATACATGCAAGTATGTAAGTGTATTTACAGTATGTACACATGTTTGAAGCAGTGTAATGTCAAACTTTCACATACATCATTTTGTGACAGAACTGTGACACAATACCACCAAAATGAGAAAAAAATTCATAAGAAGAAAAAGAGATTGAAAGGAAGGTGATTAAAAAAGTAAAGGTGATTAAAAAAGTGAAAGTAAAATGAGAACTTTGTCATATGAAACATGTCCTTTCTCTTTCCTTTTACACCATCCTGTCATGAGTTGTAAGCACATGTCATTTATTAAATGCTCATCAAAATTAATGCAATTGATAATAATAATAATAATACAGTTATTATATCACATAATAATATAATAACATATTATGGGTAAGAGGCATATTTGCCTAGTTAGAAAGTGGAGTTTGCCCCTCCCCCCCCCCCCCCCTCCTATCCTCCCTGATACCACAACAGCATCAAAATAGTAAGGAGAAAATGCTGTAAAACACTTCATTCTTCATTTTTTCTAGTTTGCCAACACAAATAATTAAATTCACATTATCAGTTAGAAAGAGAAGGGCACCAAGTTAATATTTGTACTTTGGAGATAATGATTAAGTTTTGGATCCCTGAAGAAACCAAATTGTCCTCTTTTGGTTGATAAATATTTTTAAAATATGAATAATGATTATCTGAAAAGTTGACATAACATATATAGAAAGAAGGCTACGACCTACAAGATGGTATGCCGTAAGCAAAACTAATTGATTTAACAAAATTAAGCGGTTATACCCCCTTCCCATTCTGAACTGACAACATTCCCTGTAAACCAAACATATACTTATAATTCAGTCTCATAAATGGCTTCAATTTTATTCTTTGTAAACATGTATAAATATTTTAAATTAGCAGCCATTGTTTTTTTATTCCAAAGGAGCACTAAACATGGGTACGATAATGATAATCCAAATTCATTGACAAAAAGTTTTAACACTGGAAAAGGCACAACGGAAATCTATTCCTTCCTCTTACTTCCTATTGGCAAGATGGTAAAACAAAGAAATAAGCCAAGCATACATGGATTAACACATTGACAGACTGAGCTGTGAGCCCATTGCTAAGGTTTATAGGAAATTTATGTTACCAAAAGTATATAAAATATACCAAATTTAAATGTATAAATCCTTTCTCAATTCATATTATACAAAAAGGTTTTCAAACCAATTTCCTTTCATTTCCTTGCTAAGGTTTATAGGAAAGTTATGTTACCAAAATCACTAAATCAGGAATATCAAATTAATATATACCAAATTTAAATGTATTAAATCCTTTCTCAATTCATATCATACAAACCAATTTCCTTTCCTTTCAAAACAATGTAAAGCCATTATCCTACTCTGGCATACAAAAGCACTCAGTCCAGAGATCTATACAATTTGTGCATGATATTTCAGCGACTGGCTAGGGTCTGGATGAAATACCAGAAGCTTCACATCTCCAATGTTAGGTTAAAGGGATAGTTGAATTCTGGTAGAGAGAGTACAGTTTTAGTCAAACTGAATTTTAGTAACCAAAACCTGCACCATTACATTACAAACTAATAGTTATAACTCTACCATGCTCAAAATGAATTTAAAATTACAAACGACTACGTTAATGCCTGTTATCATTCAAAAAGAGCTGTTTAAACTAAAGAGGGCGCTTAAAAAAAACGCATTTGTTTAAACCATTTTAAATAAAATATTGTGCACGTGATGTTTCCTCTAAATAGTGATTAGATAGAGAGATAATCAACAACTATCTAAAAACCTCTTTTGAAAAATTTTGAAAAGAGGAAGCATTTTAAAACGAATTTTAACGGCTGGTTTAAAATTCTCGAATATTTGTGGGGCCCCACATTTATTACAAATGGATATGTTTATGGATATTTCAGCCGTTTCTGAACCGATTTTGATCAAATAAAGTTTATTCTGCCATTAAAATTGTATGCTCTTTAAAAATTTGACACTCAGTTTTTCATTATCTCACAAACAAATTATTTTGTGTAGCGCCCTCTCTACCAAAACTCAACTATCCCTTTAAACAAGACATATTAATCCCTTCTCCATTCATATTTAGAACGCAAACAGGCTGAGCAATGTTCTTTCAAGACTGAATGCTCATACATTGATCTTTCAAAAGATAAAACAATGAACCTACCCAAGCAATTACAAATGCCATTTAAAGGGGACCACCGGGCAAAGAACAACACATTATTATATATTTTGGTACCGTTTTGTGATATCAAATAGATACCCAACATTTTGCAAAGGGTTGTGTAATTCATAAACAAAGCAATTAATTTCCACCACTTACGGAACCACTGCTATTTCCTGGTTCCATACGGGCCAACCATTTGCGAGTGTGCCAATGCTATTCACGCGTACGTTTGTAGACAATCAGATTCCCGGGCGATTCGTTCGCTCTGCACACATTGCAGTTCACCGCACGCATCACAGTCTACGCAATTAAGACCGCGTGAATGCATGCTTCAGAATGGTGATGCGTTTCCAATTTTTTTTTCTTTTCTGGAAACATATTTTTGTGAACTTGTTGATGGAATGGAATACTAAAGATGTTACCTTTCTTTAATAAGAATATTATTTTTGGGTGGTGGTACCCTTTAAACCCCATTAAGGAGTGACCCAAGAGAAACAATGCATTTCCGGCTAGGGTCTAGATAGGAAATGCATGTTAAATACCAGATAAATACAGTATATCCAACCGGTCGTGGAAAGAATCGATCCATTCTCCATTTATTCATTCATAATAATAATATTAATAATAATAATGATTATACATTCGCCGCGATGGATAACCTTTTTACTTCTATTAATAATGATAATACTAATAATAATAATAATAATTAGTAATAATAATGGTTATTATAGAACAAGGCTGAACAATTTCCTTTCAAACTCAAATGATCAAACATCAATTTTCAGGTCAAATGTACCTCGTTTTCTATTTGTTTTCTTCAATTTTTTTGGGTAGCATCATTGTTATGATCATGAATCTTCTTTTATCATTACTTTCATAATCTAAAAAAACCTAGCTCCTTGAATTTCAACATCCCTTCTTTCAACACATCTGACTGCTTTGAACATCTCTTTTGAACAAGGATGCCAATATTTCCTGAACATGAAGTTCATAAATTTGGCTAAATGCCACATTTTATTTTACTGCCATCGATACAGTATGCACGCTAGTACTGGTAACTGCTTTGCTAAGTACTTGTACATACTGGTATGAACTGGAAAATATACATTGCACTATTATGCACTGGGAGTCAATGTGTCAAAATAATGTTATAAACTTATTTGTCACTGGATCTTATGTCACTGTCAAGGTTGGTGGTAGTTGTCAATTTACATTCAATATTTTATTACAGAGCTGTTATTTTTTGTTTAGTTCTTAGCACAATATTTTCCATTTTGTGTGTGCTTATGAAATCATGATGATCATTTGTGACTTTCATGTCATAACAAAAACAAAGAGTTCCAATCTAGCTAGCAGAATTCTGGTAAATATACTGCAAAGAAAAAATGAATTCCTAAACATAAAGAACATACAATTCATTTTAAACTGACATTATAAAACTCTCCTCGTACTAAAAACATCCACATTTTCTAGTATAGCCCTCTTCTTTAAAAATCTATATTATAATAAGAGGACGGTGTTTTTGTCTGTCGCCAAAATGTGTCCAAGATGTGTCCAGAATGCAGTTTTCAAGCTGCGTCTGGGCAATAAAATCGCGATGCAGGTTCTACTTACGAAATGTGCGTGCGAAAAACAAACCCGTAGTGCGTTTTATAACCAAAGTGATACCTCAAACATTGAACAAATTACTACCGGTCAGACGGGGAGCATGAGTCTGCGATAAGCTTTCGTCTGGAGCACCTCAGTTGTTTACGAGTTGACCGCTATTGAAGTGCCTTGAAAAAACTGCCGTATCTCTCTTGAAACCTTACCAAAATTCATATTTCATATACCAAATGAAAGAAGAATAACCTATTTTTACTGATAAATATAATATTCGAACAAAATAATGTGAGAAAATATTTTAAAATAGGCATGATCCCACCACAAAACTAAAATAATTTAAGCTTCAAAAAAGTAGAAAATTTCATTATTTATCACCCTTGGGCAAAGCCGAAACTTAAATATATGATTAATCATACATTTATAAGACTTAACACCAAATACCCTGTCAATTTGTTTTATTTTAAAGAGTCATGTCCGGAAAATCCCCAACAATGTCGATTACGATCGGACCTGCGATTGTCTCGCGCTACGAGAGTGCATGGCAGTCCCAACAGTACATTTTCGTGTAGTGTGTTGTGCGGTACTGGACCGTAGTCCGCCGGTAGTTTACACACTGCAAAACGAGTGTCAATTTCCAACTCTGGAAAGTCAATTAAATCGTTCTTTTTGTGATGTCTGGAGTCATTTCTGTGCTGCATAAGTGAATGACTGAATTAATTATGATCTGAACGTGCTTTTTTTTGTTGTATATGCCGATGTTTGGTGCGTGATGGAGATATATAAGACAAAAACAAATTTCTCAAAATTTGAAGAAAAAAAACAGGGGATCCTTTCGTGAAGGGCTACCGAAATATGTTGTTCACTTGCATTTTTGTAAATGTCTACTCGAAGTGTCTACTCGAAGTGTATACGTATTTGTTTTTGCACTTAAGCAGTGGCATACCCAGGATCTTTTGAACGGGGGCTTTTAGTCAGCGGGCCGGGGTAGTCGTAGAAAAATTTCAAAGCCGACATCAACAATTTTTGACATTTTCAAAACCGAGGTCATGGTTTTTCAACATTTTCGAGGCCAGGATCACGGTTTTTCGACATTTTCAAGGCAGAGACCACGGTTTTTCGACATTTTGAGGCCGAGACTACGGTTTTCGCACTTTTCGAGGCCTAGACCATGGAGCGTACACAAATTTAAAAGCCGAGACCAACAATTTTCGAAATTTTCAAGGCCGAGGTCACGGTTTTTCAACATTTTCGAGGCCGGGATCACAGTTTGTCAACATTTTTGAGTCCGAGACACCAGTTTGTCGACATTTGCGAGGCCGAGACTACGGTTTTCTCAGTTTTCGAGGCCGAGACCAACAATTTTTGACATTTTCAAAACCGAGGTCATGGTTTTTCAACATTTTCGAGGCCGGGATCACGGTTTTTCAACATTTTCAAGGCCGAGACCACAGTTTTTCGACATTTTCGAGGCCGAGACTTCGGTTTTCGCACTTTTTGAGGCCGAGACCATGAAACGTAAACAAATTTAAAAGCCGAGACCAACAATTTTCGACATTTTCAAGGCCGAGATCACGGTTTTTCAACATTTTCGAAGCCGGGATCACAGTTTGTCAACATTTTAGAGTCCGAGACACCAGTTTGTTGACATTTTCGAGGCCGAGACTATGGTTTTCTCAGTTTTTGAGGCTGAGACCAACAATTTTCGACATTTTCAAGGCCAAGGTTACGGTTTTTCGACATTTTCGAGGCCGGGATCACGGTTTTTCGACATTTTGGAGGCTGAAACAATGATTTTTTGACATTTTCGAGGCCCGAGACCACGGTTTTCGCAGTTTTCGAGCCCGAGATCATGAAAAATGACAGTCGAGACCGCTTAATTTTGGTATTGATACCGCTTAAATTTGGTCTCCAGACCGCTAAAATGTGGTTTCGAGACCAGTTAAGATTTTAAGATTTGAAATGGAGGGGGGGGGGGGGGGGGGAGTTCAAACCCCCCCCCCCCCTCAAACAGACATTTATTTTTTGTTACTACTACTATACTACTACTGATGCTACTACTATTATATCTACTACTACTACTAACAACAATAATACTTCTACAGCTACTACTACTTAACCATGTTTACTGTTTTGTTGTTGTTGAAGAAACTGAACACTATTTGTATTACTTTGTCTAATACGTCCAGTACCCATCACCCCTCACTTACTAATACTACCCCCCCCCCTTGCTCACTGCCTGCATGCTGCCCAGTATTATGAATCTGTATACTATACGTATGTTTAGTGACTTGTGCTGAACTTGACGAAATGCTGACCACTGATACGCCCTTATAACTTATTTAACTAACAATAATTTTAGAATCCATTACTAAACCAAATGTTTTTTTTTACACTCGGACATATAAAAACAAAAAAAGATTTACAAAATACAACATTCAACATATCTCACTCAAAGATCTGGTGACGGGTAATTTGCTAGTAATATAGAAAAGATAGGCCACAGAGCTAGTTATCAAACAAAACATTTCAATCTCTCTGCTACATCACCCAGCATGCATAATGCATACACCCATGGATACCACAAGAAGGTACTATTGACAGTCATACAGTGTAGATGTATGTTACGTAGGTAATTCCTTTGCACACACGTGGAATGATTCAAGCAGTACAGTTCTGTATGATCAAGGAGCAAGCTCTTTGGTATGATACGTGTTATGGACTATTTTTGTACACGGCATACCATGTAAACCTGCCAGGGCTGCTCTCTAAATTTCCAATCAACCTTAGCTTCAATAAAGTACCTTGCTAAGTAATGACATTAGCATGCATGTACATGTACTCGCTAGTACTGATAGCATGAAGGTTCGTGTACAGTACGTACATGTACCACCAGTCCTCCACACTAACGTTTTATAAAAATCACCCGGTTTGGCAAGAAAATAATTTTATCTCCATTTTTGATGGCCGAAACAAGCATTTATTGACTCAAAATTTAATTTCATAATTAAACCATCTCACTCCCTTTGTAATTTGATCAGAACCCAAATTATGGAGGAGGCAGCATTTTGAAGAAAATAAGATTATTTAATTCTGCCAATGTTCCTTTGTAATCCAATTCCAATTACTGATCAAGCTATATACCAGACATTTGATTTTTATGAACATTTTATTGGCCCTACATCTAGGGCAAGTGAGCCCAAAATTGCATTTTGTAGAATGTACGACTTGAAGCCTACATTATTCAACAATGCCTGCGAGAATGTATTTTGAAGTTTATACAATCAACCTATGATGAAGGCAATACAATAACCCTACATTTGAAAAGGTTCACTTTTATTTCATTTCACTATATAAATAAATACACAGTACAGCGAATTTGCCATGGCTCCTTGTCATAAATGTTTGCAGATTTCTTAAAAGCTTCTAGATAATAAATCAATGTAGGTGTATAATGGAGCCCTCATTGCCTAGGGCTAGGCCATGGATTTCATGCCTAGGCCTAGCTATGGTAGCTACCATACATCCATGGACCTTGCTACATCATAGTATGGGTTCATGATCTGTATCCTGATCTTGTGGACCTTCTGTAGATATATAGGGTTACTATGTACACAAGTAAAATTGACCACAATCTCCAAAGTTGAAAAGTCCCAATGAAAGGAGCTTTTGAAGCCTTGAATGCTGGATTACCAGCTTGAAGCCAAGAGAACAAGGGCCTATTCACTACCCCTTGGAAGGATTACAATAGGGGGATAAGAGGATTAACTTCCCTTGTATCAACATGATGTGAAGGGGTAGGGTTTCAGACAAAAGCCTGCAGTCTGCAGAAGTGATCAATATCATAAAAGGGTCAATGCCAGGTTTGGAAAGTGCATCAAGTTTCTTGCCTAGACCCTTACTATGGAGTAACCTACATTAAAACTATATCACCCAAATTTATTTACTGCAACCAGAATCATCACTGCCAAGAATATGTCAAGTCCTTGCGTTAAATAGATCTCTGAACAATCTTCCATCACTAAGACTTAGAAACAATTAATTAACTGAAATATCCGAGATAACAAAGAGTTCAGCAAACCAAGATACTAATAATGAATCCTCCATCAGCCCAGGGATTTAACTACTTTAGCTACAAAAGTACAACATGTACATTATAATGTAATAAATTCACGAACAGACAAAACTAGAAATTGCGCGCTCGGCGGGTCGCGCAGCCGAGCACATGTATCCCCCGAACCAATTGCACTCCGCCCCACACCAAAATCAAAAGGCTTCATCCTCTTTCCTTAATACACCTTCATACCAAATTAGAAAATGATCAGACAAGAACTCGGACCTGTAGAGCGTTCACAAGGTAATCTTAACTATTTCTTTATATCATGGTTACCATGGCAACCAGGACTCCGCCCCACACCAAAATCAATAGGCTTCATCCTCTTTCCTTAAGACACCTTCATACCAAATTAGAAAATGATCGGACAAGAACTCGGACCTGTAGAGCGTTCACAAGATAATCTTAACTATTTCTTTATATCATGGTTACCATGGCAAACAGGACTCCGCCCCACACCAAAATCTAAAGGCTTCATCCTCTTTCCTTAAGACACCTTCATACCAAATTAGAAAATGATCAGACAAGAACTCGGACCTGTAGAGCGTTCACAAGGTAATATTAACTATTTATTTATATCATGGTTACCATGGCAACCAGGACCGCGCCCCACACCAAAATCAATAGGCTTCATCCTCTTTCCTTAATACACCTTCATACCAAATTAGAAAATGATCGGACAAGAACTCGGACCTGTAGAGCGTTCACAAGGTAATCTTAACTATTTCTTTATATCATGGTTACCATGGCAACCAGGGCTCCGCCCCACACCAAAATCAATAGGCTTCATCCTCTTTCCTTAATACACCTTCATACCAAATTAGAAAATGATCGGACAAGAACTCGGACCTGTAGAGCGTTCACAAGGTAATCTTAACTATTTCTTTATATCATGGTTACCATGGCAACCAGGACTCCGCCCCACACCAAAATCAATAGGCTTCATCCTCTTTCCTTAATACACCTTCATACCAAATTAGAAAATGATCGGACAAGAACTCGGACCTGTAGAGCGTTCACAAGGTAATCTTAACTATTTCTTTATATCATGGTTACCATGGCAACCAGGACTCCGCCCCACACCAAAATCAATAGGCTTCATCCTCTTTCCTTAATACACCTTCATACCAAATTAAAAAATGATCGGACAAGAACTCGGACCTGTAGAGCGTTCACAAGGTAATCTTAACTATTTCTTTATATCATGGTTACCATGGCAACCAGGACTCCGCCCCACACCAAAATCAATAGGCTTCATCCTCTTTCCTTAATACACCTTCATACCAAATTAGAAAATGATCGGACAAGAACTCGGACCTGTAGAGCGTTCACAAGGTAATATTAACTATTTATTTATATCATGGTTACCATGGCAACCAGGACCGCGCCCCACACCAAAATCAATAGGCTTCATCCTCTTTCCTTAATACACCTTCATACCAAATTAGAAAATGATCGGACAAGAACTCGGACCTGTAGAGCGTTCACAAGGTAATCTTAACTATTTCTTTATATCATGGTTACCATGGCAACCAGGGCTCCGCCCCACACCAAAATCAATAGGCTTCATCCTCTTTCCTTAATACACCTTCATACCAAATTAGAAAATGATCGGACAAGAACTCGGACCTGTAGAGCGTTCACAAGGTAATCTTAACTATTTCTTTATATCATGGTTACCATGGCAACCAGGACTCCGCCCCACACCAAAATCAATAGGCTTCATCCTCTTTCCTTAATACACCTTCATACCAAATTAGAAAATGATCGGACAAGAACTCGGACCTGTAGAGCGTTCACAAGGTAATCTTAACTATTTCTTTATATCATGGTTACCATGGCAACCAGGACTCCGCCCCACACCAAAATCAATAGGCTTCATCCTCTTTCCTTAATACACCTTCATACCAAATTAGAAAAAGATCGGACAAGAACTCGGACCTGTAGAGCGTTCACAAGGTAATCTTAACTATTTCTTTATATCATGGTTACCATGGCAACCAGGACTCCGCCCCACACCAAAATCAATAGGCTTCATCCTCTTTCCTTAATACACCTTCATACCAAATTAGAAAATGATCGGACAAGAACTCGGACCTGTAGAGCGTTCACAAGAAAATCTCTGCGGCGGACGCGGCGGACGCGGCGGACGCGGCGGACGCGGCGGCGGCGGCGGCGGCGGCGGCGGCGCGACGAGGCCAAATCCATAGTATCCCCCGAAGTGGGTTCGGGGGATACAATTAAGACACAGCCAAATGGCCATTATCCCATTTGCGTCACTGCATTAATTGCGGTCTAATGATTTCAACGAGAACAAAATGGGATTGTGCCGTCACACAAAGGCAAATAAATGAAGGTGAGGATCCCCTCACTTGTTTTCTATTGGAACACGAGGGCCTCCCCTATGATTATTCATCGCCGATGACTCATTGCGCCATATATCAAGGGTCTGCATGTTGCACATGTACGTAAGACAAACGTGGGCTCGCTATTGATTATTTCTGGGACAGAACTTACATGTATGTCCGTGGTAAAGGAAAATCAAATGTGAAAGGTGGCCAATTTAATCAGTGCTGTATATGTTTGTCATGAAATTTAATTTTAAATGATTATTAATTTTAATTTTTTCCCACAAAAATTTGTTCACCATCCAAGTTTTAATGCGATGGAATATTGGAATACTTACAGTTGCTGTACATCTGATCGGAAGGAAGAGAAAGGTGGCCAAAGCTATTAAACCCAATGGTCAACCAGACTGCATCAAATGTTTGTTAATATTCCAATTAAATGTTCACGGCCATGGATGCACAATCACCTGAACCAGCACCGCAATGCTTCTCCAGGACAGCACCGAATTCTCATCAAGTATCAAATATCACAAAATAAAGTGAACACTTAGGAAATTCAGGAGATAGTCAATATAGGTATTTTAAACTAGAAATTTTGAAATCATAGAAGTACATAATCACATACAGTAGACCAGTACAGAGTGAATCGCTTCTGACAAGCTGAAAATGTCCCTTTCCATATCCAGTGTACATGCAGTAATGGAGACATTGTACAAGTGTGGGGCTACATGTATGGTTTTTAGTAAATTTTTGTATTTTGTTTGTGCATATTACTGGCTATTTCTACTATGCCATATTTGAAGCCATGAACATCCATACTACAGACTTGATGAGAAAATTCATTAACATCGCATCTAGAGTGCAAACTATGGATGCTCGCAGCTTAATCTAATTTGACTGTGATGATGTTCACAGCGATCCCTAAATTAGTAAATTACCATGAATTTGCGAACGACACTGATACATGTATGGAAAGGTACATTCATTGCATGTCTGTACCCTCTGAAGATGCCTACTAATATTTGGAGATTAATTGCTATTTGGTATGTAGACCAGTTAGCCCATAGTCACGTAGGTCTAACATTTACAATGTCTACATACATGTATGTATTCAAATTCATCGAACAGGCCCATTGGGCTAAATTAGTAAATTAACATGACCTTGTGACACTAACAAGCATCGATGTACAGTACCAATGTTGTCTGTTCCCTCTAAGATATCAACTATTTTTTTTGCACATTGTTTAATTTCCATGCACATGGTCTGTGGACCACATGCTCATATATCCATGATTGCTAGATGTAGATTGGTTTCCATGACTACGAATTCAATAAAAACAATTCTTCTTAAAGTATTGCTGAAAATCCTATTTAAAAATGCATATTGTGCAGATCAGGAGAGTACTGGTCAGGGAAAACGAAAATAATTATGGGGGCCTGGGGGCCCAGGGGGGGGGGGCTACATTTCCTACCTTGTGCCTGCCTTAAAATACAGTATACGAAGCACTAGCAGACCTTATCCAACATATTATTCTCATAAGAAATATGGGGACTCTTTCATCACTTCTGAGGGCTTAAAAACAAAAATGCATTTTGCCTACATCTCCACCCCCCCCCCCCCCCCCCCCTCCTGCCCACCCCTCCTCACCTCCCCCTGAATTTGTGTTTGCTACAGTACCTTTCCCTCATAACAGCAATATCAAATAATGGATAACAATGTTTGAACTATGTACATGTGCTACATATATATTTGAGAAAACAAATTACTATTGGTAGTAAGAAGTTCAAACCTAAAGTTAGTAGTACTTAGCACCAGGGTAGGAAATACACGGGGGCTGGGCTGAGGGCGACTTTGCCCCCTAATTTCCAAAATAGCCCCCTGACACAAGTAGGAAGCCCCTAAAATGATCATATAGGGTATTATGTAAATTATTGTGTGATATCCATCAGATTGAAAAAGTAGCCCCCTAAAATTATAAATTAATTTGTTCCTTGAGTAGCACATAGTGTGCATTCTATGTAAGGTGTACTGCAGTAATTGATAGATTGGATTACTACTGGCTCAAGCCTCAATCAATGTGACAATAATGAGGTGCCTGGTAACCGCAGAACAGCTAGGTGATGGACGGTAATTACCAATTAAATCTGGACTAAAGGCTCTTGTTCACAGCTAATGAGATCAATTGTGGAGTAGACAACAACTTTTGGTTCCCGCATTTAAATCATTTGAAGCTGTTATTCTTGTTGATCTTATGAGAAGGCATGTATGATTATCCTCTAGGTTATAATAGAAATAATTAAAATAAACATTTTGTTGTTATTTTACTTTAAAATATTGTAATAATATGTGACTGGATAAATATAGCAAAACCCTGCAATTGTCAGTAAAAATCAAAATGCAGATTGTTATACCATTAGAAAGGCCCCATCACAAGCTTTCATTTGACGCTATGTTCTAAAAAAAATTTCAATAATTGGCATGAATTACCGACAAGTGCAGGGGTTTGCAATATCCAGTCATGAACATTGCTGAATGATTTTGATAAACAATCATACAATGTATGCAATGCTAGAAATTAACCTTTTTGCCTTGTGGCCCAGTCGAGCAAGTAAAAACAAGATTATTCAACTTTGAGTGGCCCGGAACCTAAATCTGGTGGCCCCATACAAAGAAAAACAAAGAAAAACATAACAATTTCTGTTAAATTTGGTTGCCCGAACGGGCCAGTAGAATTTAGGATCAATGAAATTTGGTGGCCTGGAGCTAATTTTTAGTGGCCCCGGGCCATCGGGCCGATGCTAATTTCGAGCACTGATTTATGTTATCTGTACTTGTGTAACATGCATTCTGTATGTTTACATTGTAAAATCAAGTTTAATTTGTATTGTAACTCCTGTCTGTCTGTCTGTCTGTTGGTGAATGAAGAGTTGTGTACTTTGTTGCTTTTGTTGTGATTTTGTTAGATGATCATGATACACTGTTACACACTTTGAAGTTCAACAATTGGCCTAGTAAAGGGCAATCATAGTTTACAAGATCCTTTTTAGGAACACAAATGAATGGTTTTGAAAACTGGATGACATAAATCATAGACAATTATAGTTATTTGAGTAATCTCAAAACAAAAACATGTTCAATATTAATTATTGACAGAATATTATAAAACAACTGGTATGCTGTTCATTATGAAATTCAATATATTTCTTTAAAAATTGGTGTGATGAAAGTTAGGTGCAAACGTCCGCGTCCTACATGTAATGTACACTATACAATTTATCAAGCGATCAAGCACTGGTGTGTACACAAAGTTCTGTATGCAATTGACCTAAGACCTAATTACAATTTGGTTGAGTAAATGTACGCTCCTTTCTAAAAAATACTGCAATTAGGAAAAGGAAGCACCCTGAATCCAATTTCCTACATTTAGTGATAAGTAATTAGATAAGAACTTTTTGGTAACATAAACATTTATAAGCACAATGGTCAATTATTTTAAAAAGTGTTTTGCTTATTGTACTTAGCATGAAAATGGAATGTCTACACACTGGCAAAGGTTTTAGTCTTAGGATGTTTAATAATAACTAATTGCATATGAATTGATGTTCATTGAAAGTTATTGTTAAAGAGTTAGTTAATGATTTTTTTTAAATGGGGAAAATGACACTCACAGGTTCACCTGTAAAGCAAACATTTTGATTAAAATAGACCATTCATTAACAAATGATAGAACTTGGAAACTAAAAAATTACAAGTATTATGCACCATTCATACTTACATGTACATCGAAGGCACTGTTTATAGAATCCCCAAATAAGTTCTCCACATTTATCGCACCACGTGATAATGTTTAAGAGTTGCGTCGGCACAAATTTGTGTCCCTGACCGAGTTGTTCATCGTCAACGTACACTCCCTCCCCGTTGACCGAAACCGGCAGAATTGCCTCTTCAATGAGAGGATAAGGTTCACAAAACGATGTGTGATCATGTTCGACATCATCGTCTTGATCCGGGATAGAATAGAATGAAGCGTTACTGATCAAATCGCCATCAACACTCGATGAGTTTCTTCTCACATTTCTGTTATTGTTGTCGTTGTCTTGCGATGGTACTTTTTGCCACCCAAAATATCTGCCTAATCCCGACAGTAGACCACCGGTACCTCGACTTCTTTGATTGTTTTCTACTTTTATATTATTGACGGGAGGCGGAGAAATTCCACCACTGACCATTTCCACGGAGTCGTAAAACTCATCACAATCGTCCGTCGATTCACCATAAGTGTTTCCCGAAATCGTCTTCATCTCCAAGTATTCCGACATTTTGTTGAACATGCCTCCAACTGAGGACACCACGTACGTGGACGAGGCAGCGGCGATGTTCCCGATCGGCCCGCGGTACGGCCCCGGAGGATACTTGTCAGGATCCGGCGGAGCCCTTGGTTGTGGCGGCGTTGCTGGCGGCGGAGCTTCTGCTGCTGTAGCGATAGCTGCACCCGTGCGTCGGTGGGTTGAAGAACTCATTTTCCATGCGAACTCCGCACTCTTTACTTCCTTTGTTGTGATAATTAACGTGCCCTACAGAGAGAGGAAATGAACCCAAAACAAAGTTGAATGATGTGATAATACGACCGTGGCCATGAAATAAGATAAAATACATCAAAATAGGAACATTCACAAATCGTAATTGTTATATTTACTTACTATTGACAATGTCCGTCACATACAACATCCACACGTTTTCCTGCGATTCCGATTTTTTACGGATCGTGATTTCAATTCACACGCATTTTTAATACGTGCCGAATACGTACAAAAATGAACTCAACATTTCTGCTATTCTTGTGTCCAGCCGGAAATGGCAATATTTTTAATATGCATCAAAATAATCAGTTTGAAAAGACAAAACAAACAATAATGAAGCGAAGCGATAACAATTTCGAGGACAATCACCTTCCTTTCCTGCGTATGATCATGGGCGTAGGAGATTCATGAAGACAGTGATAAATACAAATGGGCAAGGGGGCATCAATCACCTCCCACCCCCAAATTCCCAATCCTCCATCCTCCTTTCTTGATCAATTTATAGTTTGAGATTACAGTTTTGGTCAAACTGAATTTTGGTCAACCAAAACCTCCCCCATTACATTACAAAGTAATAGTTATAACTCCACCCTGCTCGAAATTACAAACGACTAAGTAAAAAGCCTGTTATCATATAAAATAGCTCATAGGCGTACCGGGGGGGGGGGGGGGGGTTGGGGGGGTTTGAAACTAAGGCTGAGTCATGTCGGTAATTGTCGGAACCGGGTCCCGATAAACTTTTACCGGTCGGGAACCGGTATCCGATATTTTTGCCGCCGGAAATTTTGGCGATCGTACGTCCAAAAAAAGGAACATAAAACGCACTGGGGGGGAGGGCCGGGAGGAAGCCCAAACCTAGACCATCTTCTGGAGGGAATTGTGGCATCTCTTTGGCACTCAAAGTGTAATTTTATGAGCCAAAAAAACAGTGAGCAACTCGATCAATTCCCACATGCGTGTAGAAAAATGCGCCCAGGCGATGATCGCTGCCGACGCCGGCATGCAGTAATGCCAATAGCGGTCGAGCGGGCGGCAGGGCGGTAGTGTCGCCACTCGCCAGCGGCAAGCTCGGAGAGTCGGGCGATCGCGAAAGTTGGTTTGGTGGTATGAAATTGATATATTTTTTATTTTTAATGTAACCAAACATTCTAACATGTTTTTCTTTTTCTGTCCTTTTTTAGGAATATGCCAGACGATCTCAGGCAGCAAGAGTACCACAGATTTAGATACCAGGCTCATTCAAAGCATCTGAAAACCTACAGTTTCAACCGACATTTGGGCTTTTAGAAAAATCATCTTTATAAAGTTTATATATTGTTTTTATCTGTCAGTGTACAACTAGATCTTTTTAAAAGTCATAATCTTTTAATCAATTTGTTGGCCCCTTTCTATTTGCATTTTAATAATTTTGTTGTTTGATTTGTTGGTCCAGTTCATGTGTTTGTTGATCATGACGACGACGGTGATGAAGATAATAACTATAATTTTTTAGTTTCATGTGCGATACGATGATTTTAATTGTAGCCTAAATAACTTATGCGATTATATAATTATATTATATAAATTTAAAATTGTAGTTAAGTAGTTTAATATTCAAAATGACGATGGCTTGTGAACTTGTGATAATTGTGAATATTATTTTTTTATCATTTTTATGATTATGAATTTATGATGATCTAGATCTTAACATGATAATGTGGTGATGCTGTTGAAAAACGTGATGTTGATAATGGCAAAAGATTGTTATAATTATAATAAACATGTTTAAGTAATGAATTGGTAATGACTAATGAGTGAGTATACGATGATTATTTTGATGATGATGATGATGATGATGATGATAGTTTTGGCATAAAAACGCTGATGATGGTGATTGATGAGACGAAATCACGAAATGACATCAAGCATGGTGACTTTTATGGTATGATAAGGCAGCTTGATATTAGGAGATCACATAATCACGACATGGGGAACGTCGCATACTCGCATGTATAACTCTACTTTTCATGAAGGCTGGCCCCACTTATACACCCGAGGTAAGTCAGGTAAGTATAAATGTGTGACTTTTCTGGGACTGAACAATCATAATAAATTAGATTATCACCAGCAATACTAAGCTTAAGCAATACATCCCCGAGATTAATACCTACATTATTTCGATCGCCATCTATAAAGCCAAGGAAATCATTAATAGACTAGTTGATGCCGGATTAGTAAATGCATGTGGCATGCTAGCAAAGGGCGCGAAATCTCTCACAACACACGTGGCTAGCCGGCTCAGGCCGGTTGACGTTGTATTGCAATTGATAAGCGTGCTGCATTTGCATTGTACATGTATATGCTAGCGCACGTAATGTACGAAGGTACCGTACGCGTACCGTAACCATGCAGTTCCCGCCATATTTTGCCAACACACTCGCACTACTATTTCACCAGTTAGGTTTCTCACGTTAACTTGTAATATTTTACTATAGCCGAAGCATTGTTGGTAAGTACATGTTTGATATTACATCGTCTGTTGAATAGACTACTTTAACACTTCAAAGAAAAAGCACAGATAGTATTTTACGTTTTGTCGAATTGTGAACTTGATACGCTAAACGTTCATGACTCTCCTCTGGGTTGTTCTGCACACAATTATCACTCGTGAACAGGGGCTCGCGATTCAACACGATTCTTCGCATGAAAATGAAAATCCTGCAAAATTTAACTTTGTGCTTTCTTTCTGGAGATGTGAAAGTAGTGTATTAGAACATAATGTAATATCAATCATGGACTTGACAACGAGGTTACGGTGATTGTGATATTTTGCTCTAATTCTAAAATGTCACGAGAAACCATATACTAGAGCACTACAGGGGCGGGGAGAAGACGGTTTTGCACCGTTTAAGTTTATATACATTATTGCATTGTCATGTGATGTGGCACGTGACGTGTATCGTATTAATTGGGGGGGGGGGGGGGGGGGGTGGCATGCAAAATCGCACTTACATTAAATGTTTATTGGGTGCACACTGCACACCTTATTCCTTACCTTTACATATATTGGGGAGAAAACCTTTCGCTTGCAAAGTTTGTTCAAAGTCCTTTTCAACGAACAGTCATCTGACAGAACACACAAGGATACATTCCGGAGAAAGACCTTTCACTTGCTGTATCTCATTCTCTCATGCCTTACCCATCATATCTCTTTCTCAAAAACTTTAAGATGTCCGTTTTCATTTTTGTTCTCACGCACTTACGCTTTATGCTTATACTCCAGGGGTGTCGATCCGTTTTTGAGATTGGGGGGGCGAAATTTGAAAAAATTTCCAGAGTGACCACTGAGAGAGCTAAAAGCCCCACATTGGCATGCCCGGAAGTTGTATTATGCGCTCATTGAAAGTGTCTTGATGGCTCGAAGACCTGACTTTGGGGGGCACCCACATTTGGGGACAATAATGGGGGTCCAGGGGGCGGAGCCCCCGGAAGCTTTTAGATTTCAGTCATTTGCTCCTAGCATGGGTGTTAAAATTGTATAAAATAGTGAACCTACTCATAACGTATTTTAAAAGGGCATAGCGAGGAAAAGACTGAGCCTTGCATGAGATGGATCCACGTGATCATGTATACTATAGAGCCATCGATATAGTCTAGGGCATTGGGCTCCCATGAAACTAAACAAGTGCGTCAACAATTTCTCAAAAGTGTACAGGGAGACATTGCGAGGAAGCGAAGCGACCGAGCGGGGGAGGGTGTGGGAGGGGGTGTCCCCCTCCCACAGTAGGGAGCTTTTGTATTTTGGGGCGTGAAATTGTGCGATTTGGTGCACACCCGAGACAGATATTTCACGTAATATGAAGTATATAGGTATGGAACCAAACATACATAATGACAAAGGGAGGGGGACAATCTGCTCCTTTTTCAAATGTGGGGGGACATGATATTCCAATTTGATTTGCGTTCAGCGCATATGTACCGAGATTATTTTATTTTCTGTGACGGTGTGCTATCTATAGATAAGGGTTTAATAAACTTCGTTTGAGGTGTGCGTTTGAGAAATTACGCTGCTCAACACATTTCAAAAGGTGAGTTCCCGCAACCCAAATGAAACTTGCAATATGAGAAACTGTATGCGCGCGAAGCGCGCGGCAAAAAAAAAGATTTACAGTCCTTTTCAAACTAAAAAACGGCTATTTTGAAGATTAATTATTGATAAATGTGTCTTTCCCCTCTTTGGCATTATATCACTCGATTTTTTTCTTCCTCATTTTCGGAATTATTGGGGGGGGGGGGGGCGAAATGATATGTTCGCCGCCCCAATATTTTCATTGGGGGGGGGGGGGGGGGGGCGACCGCCCCCGTGCCCCCCCCCCCCCCCCCCCCCAGGATCGACACCCCTGTTATACTCCCTTCCTTGAATTATTTCCCAAGTTGCAATCTCACACCTTCCTTCAAAGTTCTGCATGATTTATCCAATGAGAAGAAAATAAATACAAGACTTGTGTGCACGATATGATATAAGTAATTTATAATATGTAACGAACAAGATAACAAGGCAGAGCCTTTGCACTACTTGCGTTTTTACGAGAGTCGTTGATCGCGTAATCATGTCAGGTGTCCGACTGAAGTTATTCTCCGCCTCTCTCGCCGTATTTCCAATCCCTCTCCCCTCTCGCCGGATTTCATATCATATTATGTATGACAGCATTACTCGGCAGCTTTCCCCGACGTCCGCATAAACAGTCGGAAACGGTAGGAAAATGAAACACGCTGCATTGCATGCTCCGATTCACACACACCCACATTTATTGAATAGTAATCATCAGTATCACACGACATAGTTTTTGGCCACAATCGTCCGTTTACTTTTATTTCACCAAGTCATGCTCATCACGCATCAGAATCATCACTCCTCAGAATCAAAATCTTTATTCAAAAATTCCGATCATCATTTATATCATCCATTCATAGTCCTCCAATTATTCATCTTCGTACAAATTATCAGCGTGACCATATTCAAGCATTAGATAGCCGGGTTACTCATAATTAATTTGATTATGTATAATTAATATAGTATAAGAATATGTGTAATCGTATTCAATTTATTAAACTTCATTTTTTTTCTCCAGTAACTGATGCCGTTTTGCCGCCCTTTTCCCTTTCTGTATTTATTTTATTTTCGATCCTAAATATAGAAAAAGGCTTTCAATCCAGTCTTAGTAATAAATGGATTATGGTTCATAACGTCATACTGCCAAATGATTTAATTAATTTATATGTCAATCATATTGCCTACATAGTACATGACTGTATTCTTAATATTTCGTTGCCCTCATTTTCCGTCAAGACCATCTCTGGACATCCGCTCAGTTTCTTTTATACTCCGTTTTCAGGTCTTTCTTGATCCCCTTGATCTGATGTGTTCTGTTACTTCTGTAAATGAAAACAAAATAAATCATGTTAGATTAGTATAACAACATGACTTACGTGAGTATGATTCCCCCAAATCATACTTGGTAAGTCTATCACTGTCAATGCCCGCCGCGCCGCGCCGCCCCGCCCCGCACGCAAATTTTGATCACTTGGAATATCCGGATAGACACGGGTACGTTGCGTGGCGCGGCAACGGGCGTTGTTAGCGTCACTTCAACTATACTCACGTGTGCATGTGCGTGGCAAAAGCCTCGTTAATTACGGTGCCGAAAAACGTTAACAAAATTAAAAGTTACATCAGTTTAACAAATAAGTTATACTGCCTTTCCCATAAATAAACAGTAACCAAACATTAAGTGATAATCTTAATTTCTTTTTTAACATTTTATTTATATATTTTTTTTGTCGGGGCACCGTTTCCCGATATACCGAACCGGGTCCCGATTGAAACGGTCGGTAACCGGTGTGATCGACCGAACCGACTCAGCCTTAGTCCCTACTCTAATGTGTATATACGAACGGGTTAATATAGAAAACAAATAATACTTAGCGTCTGAAAGCGATACTATACACACTACGTAACAGTCATAACACGTCCGTGATTCATGAATAATTCATTAGCTACGTAGTGGATTTCGCGATGCTATGAATAATTCATAAGCCAAAGTACATGTCTATTTCAGTTTTTTGGGGCGTGCGTGGCTATCCTTCACCCTTTTTTGGTGAATAGGGGCTCAAAAAATTGGAAAAAAAATAACCTAGATGCCCTTAAATGCGCATGATCAGAAACTTATTGATGGAGAAATTATGGATTTTTTTCGTTTTTAAAAATATAAGGAATGTGGGCGCGGTCATGCGCAAATAAGGTGATATAGGTTGAATGCCCATGTATTCACTGAGTCACTCAAACTATTTTTCAGATCAGGCGTTTGGTGGTGCATAAGGATTAAGTGAGATTATCAACAGCGCCCCCTCGAAATTCATTGGCGCCCTCATTACATAGTCTGCCCGTTCAATCACTCGGACTTATCGCTGTTATTATCTGCCGATATCAGAGGAATCCTTTCGTATGTAAGTGTATTTGCATTAAAATATGAACAACGGTGAATTACACATGCTGCTGATTGTGATTGTGTGATAATCTGTCTTTTTATTCATGGAAAATTTTGTGATTTTATACCGATTTGTATATGGCGAACAAGGCGAAACGCGTACACACTGTACGTACGGACATTATCGCGAAAAAAGGGTCGACATGTACGGAGCTCCAGCGGCATCCCTACATATAGTGCTTTTCCTGTCACCTCGGAATCCATAATTTCACTAGTGGCTCGAAATAGTGCATGATATATTTGTTTTATATCCTTCGCATAATCATAATCATCGCAAAAATAAATGATTTCAATTAAATTAAAGAAAAATATAAAGAATAACAAAACATTGATCATGGAACCATCACTGCACTGACTATTTTCTGTTTGTGACACTGACCCCCTTTGCGCAATAGTCCTAGCGCAGAGCGCGTATTGCGCTATCTTTCCATTCATGGTTACGCGCCTTAACAACTAATGCGCACCCAAATGCAAAACGCGCGCATCAAAGTGAATAATTAACCTGCTTTACATACTACACACGTGTCATTGTATGGAGAAAATTGTCATTCGTACATTACACATACAGCTAGTGCAGTGCACACCGCGGCCAATTGTTAAATGACGAATTAGTGTCACGACCACAGAAGGACAACGATGCACAATGTGCACCATTGTCGGAATTTTAAAATTCGAATACCGCTACGTTATACATGAAATGCATCTCTAGAATATTCTTTGGAACTTATTGATATTCACGGGTGAAAATATGCTGTATTTCTTTTTAAATAACTCTTTGAGAAATCTCGTCGAGCATCTTTCGCAAGCTAAAACAAGACCTCTGCTCGCAGGGAAATTTTATAACACGCATCTCTATGGGCTCAATATGATCACCCGGCGTCTATGACGTCATTCATGGAATAGCATTTACTATTCCATGAATGACGTCACGCATAGCACATTTTTCTCCATGGGCATTACTATGTTTGGTCACATGACGCTATGTAGACCAATCACTGAACAGGATTTCATTCATGTAGGATATAATCACATATATGATACAATCATCACAACAATATTTCACCAATATAACAATTAGACTATAATTTCCAGATCCATGGATCTCAGTCAAATAAGAATCGCGATGTGGTGTGCATGTTGATGGGCCTGGGCAGCGCAGATGCAGTGATCGTGACGTGAAAACCGGACGGATCGGCCGGCCGGGTATAAGCACACATGCACTGCTAGCTAGCGCTATTATACGGAGTGCATGCATGTGCTGATGCCTACGCACGCTGTACCGTGCATACACATACTCGTCCGGCCGGCCGAGCACTGCCACGCGCACCTGTAGTAGACTTGATTCCCAGTCGTTTAGTGATAAAATTGAAAATATTGCCCATCGTACTCTAGCTCGTATGAAATAAATTTTGTTTATAGAACCTTTCAAATAAAGTTCAATTCAATTAATGCTTCATATGTTCAGTCTATCTTGCATAATTATATGATAGCTATATACAGACATAGCAATGTGCCGATCACTCACAAAGTAAAAAAAAACCTAAGTATAGTGGGATAGAAATGGCAACGTGCCGGTCAATTCTACAGCATAATCGGTGTATAATGGCAACGTGCCGGTCAATTCTACAGCATAGGTGAAATGGCAACGTGCCGGTCAATTCTACAGCATAATAGGTGTAATGGCAACGTGCCGGTCAGTCTTATAGAAAATGGCAACGTGCCGGTCGTTATATAAAAAATGGCAACGTGCCGGTCAGTCCTATAGAAAATGGCAACGTGCCGGTCAGTCATATAAAAATGGCAACGTGCCGGTCAGTCCTATAGCAAATGGCAACGTGCCGGTCAGTATATAAAAAATGGCAACGTGCCGGTCAGTCCTATAGAAAATGGCAACGTGCCGGTCAATTCTACAGCATTATTATACAATAGGACATGTGCCGGTCCTCACATAGTAAAAACCCAAAGTATATAGTGTGCTGTAAATGGCAACGAGCCAGTTGCCATTTGCTATAGGACTGACCGGCACGTTGCCATTTTTATATGACTGACCGGGGCTACTTTAGAAAAGTGGGGGCTACTTTTGAAAAAAGGGGGCTACTTTTTTAAAGCCATATTGTAACTGTACGGAACCGTTTGGAAGCTAATGTTATATTAAACAATACAAAGAATAATTTGACTATTCAAATCAGGGCGTAAATTGTTATCTCCAACTACTTTCGACAGGCGTAAATTTTGAGGAGATCATGGCCGCCATGATTGTGTAAATTCAATAAATTCACAACAATTTCCCCATATTTGCAGACACCCTTTTCATAATTCTGATTTCATTATTTGCCTCAACAAATTCAACAAATCTTATTGCCGAATGAATGCACAATCTTCTCTCGATCGAGTCTCAAAACGTAACGCGATCTGACAAGGCACAAACATGCGAGAGCAGAGAAACAAAAATGCAGTAATTCACGCTTTAATTTATCTGTTTATATGGCGATAATATATCAAACATCGATGCTTTGATGGATTTATGTAACAATATTTAAGGAAATATAGTTCCAAAATATTCAGAATTACCTCAGTTTCGAGCAAAAAATTATTTTTCCCGAATTATAGGAACGAAAACTCTAGCACTTGTTCAATACTTATCGTACTGTTAGTCTATACATGCGAATGTAACGGAACGTTGGCCCAGCTGCTTATAAATCGTTTGAGAATTGGCCACAGTTTGCTTCTTTTTACTTCTTTTTCTCGGATGGTTATTCACTTAAAGTTTCAGGCCTGTCAGCTTCCGGCGAATTAGGATTTAGGCAGTTTGGAGGATCCTGCGCTCTATGTTGTGAGATATTTGTTCCGAATAAAAATGCAAACGTATCCGAATTCCGTCGTGTATAACTTACGAGATTGCCAGCACAGCTGGCTAATGTATGTGGGTCAATCCACGTCAAATCAACCAATTTTCAGACATTTTGTCACCCGACCCCCTTCGATTTTGCTAAAATTCGCACCAATTGTTCCCCCAAGTGTCTGACGGAAAACCCCGAAATTTTTTGCCCCGAAGTCATTCGGTTGCTACGTTACGGCCGCGCCTAGCAACCAATGCGCGGTCAAACCGTTTCTTCTTTAAAATTTTGGCCATTTTTGATTATCTGCTGTAGCTAAAATTGAAAAGCCAGAGCTCTCATTGTCTGGAAATTGGAAGAACTTTGTCATCTCTACAAGATGTATTCATTATGTCGCGGGTCGACTTTTCGTTTTCGCGTACGAGGTCACCGAAAATGGCTTTAAGCGAAAAATTAATTTTTTTAAAAGCATGTTTGGATGCCCATAGCTTAAAAATTACTAGATATTTTGCTCTAATCTTTTATAGTATTAAAGACCTTCACTTCCTTTACAGATTAAAAAAAAATGAGCGTGATTGGTCAAGTCGTTTTCGAGTAAAGCGCCCTCAAAGTTTGGTTTTTCAAAAATGCACCAAGTTCAAGGTCAAAGGTCACCCGAAGTCCAATCGGGATCTTCACCAATTTTTGTGTACTTACAGATATTTACCTATATTTTCAGGGGTTACCAAAGAAATTTTGCTACCGGAACGTTTAATGGCTTAATTACGCTAACGAAAATGGTCGTAAACAACCCAAAATGCTCAAAATTGCCATTATTGGCTTTAGGGCATATTTCAAATCTCTCTCACAGGAAATATAAAAGTTTATACCGTTCTTCAGGGAATTGGCAGACATTTACCTATATTTTCATGGGTTAGCAAAAAAAAATTGCTACCGGAACGTTTAACGCCTTATTTACACTGACGAAAATGGTCATAAACAACCCGAAATGCTCTAAATTGCCATATAATTGGCTTTAGGGCATATTTTGAATCTCTCTCACATGCAATAGAAAAGTTTATAAATACTGTTCTTCAGGGAATTGGCAGACATTTACCTATATTTTCATGGGTTAGAAAAAAAAAATTGCTACCAGAACGTTTAACGCCTTATTTACACTGACGAAAATGGTCGTAAAAACACTGAAACGTGTTAAATAGCCATAATACGTGCTTGAGGGCATATTTTGAATCCTTCACACACGCAATAGAAAAGTTTATGAATACTGTTCTTCAGGGAATTGGCAGACATTCCCCTATATTTTCATGGGTTAGCAAAAAAAAAATTGCTACCGGAACGTTTAACGCCTTATTTACACTGACGAAAATGGTCGTAAACACACTGTAACGTGTTAAATCGACATATTACGGGCTTTAGGGCATAGTTTGAATCTCTCTCACACGCAATACAAAAGTTTATAAATACTGTTCTTCAGGGAATTGGCAGACATTCACCTATATTTTCATGGGTTAGAAAAAAAAAATTGCTACCGGAACGTCTAACGCCTTATTTACACTGACGAAAATGGTTGTAAACACACTGAAACGTGTTAAATAGCCATATTACGTGCTTTAGGGCATATTTTGAATCCTTCTCACACGCAATACAAAAGTTTATAAATACTGTTCTTCAGGGTATTGGCAGACATTCACCTATATTTTCATGGGTTAGCAAAAAAAAATTGCTACCGGAACGTTTAACGGCTTATTTACACTGACGAAAATGGTCGTAAACACACTGTAACGTGTTAAATCACCATATTACAGGCTTTAGGGCATAGTTTGAATCTCTCTCACACGCAATACAAAATGTAATAAATACTGTTCTTCAGGGAATTGGCAG
This sequence comes from Echinarachnius parma, assembly GCA_037951105.1. Classification (NCBI taxonomy): domain Eukaryota; kingdom Metazoa; phylum Echinodermata; class Echinoidea; order Clypeasteroida; family Echinarachniidae; genus Echinarachnius; species Echinarachnius parma. Next base: position 23,981 of record JBAMJV010010487.1, on the reverse strand, counting down.
ACATTCACCAATATTTTCATGGGTTAGCAAAAAAAAATTGCTACCGGAACGTTTAACGGCTTATTTACACTGACGAAAATGGTCGTAAACACACTGAAACGTGTTAAATCGCCATATTACGTGCTTTGGGGCATATTTTGAATCCTCACACGCAATACAAAAGTTTATAAATACTATTCTTCAGGGAATTGCAGACATTCATCTATATTTTCATGGGTTAGCAAAAAAAAATTGCTACCGGAACGTTTAACGCTTATTTACACTGACGAAAATGGTCGTGGCAATTTAACACGTTTCAGTGTGTTTATGACCATTTTCATCAGTGTAAATAAGCCGTTAAACGTTCCGGTAGCAATTTTTTTTTGCTAACCCATGAAAATATAGGTGAATGTCTGCCAATTCCCTGAAGAACAGTATTTATAAACTTTTGTATTGCGTGTGAGAGAGATTCAAACTATGCCCTAAAGCCCGTAATATGGTGATTTAACACGTTACAGTGTGTTTACGACCATTTTCGTCAGTGTAAATAAGCCGTTAAATGTTCCGGTAGCAATTTTTTTTTGCTAACCCATGAAAATATAGGGGAATGTCTGCCAATTCCCTTAAGAACAGTATTTATAAACTTTTGTATTGCGTGCGAGAAGGATTCAAAATACATGTATGCCCTCAAGCACGTAATATGGCTATTTAAAGGGGTAGTCCGGGCCTGATAAAACCATTCGTTATTTGAATAAGCAGAATAAGAGGCATAATTGGTGAAAATTTGATCAAAATCGGACAAGAAACACGGGAGTTATACCTATTTGAACATCATGTAGTAATGAGCGATCGTTTTAAAATTGCCGCCATATGCAACATCATTGACGAGCAACTCGCCATGCCTTTCGTACATGAAAATACACTTATTTCTAATTTTCATTGCTAAAAATTTATTTTTCTCTGCTTGTTTTCACGAATTCATAGAATAATATCGATGGGCCAACCTCTTTGGAATTTGTAAGCTCATAAATTTGCTTTGTTATTAAGAATTTTTAATTTTGTTTAATTTCCATGTAGAAGTCAAAATGGCTGCAGCTCGCAAGTGACGTCACGATCGATAGCAATTGCGAACGATACTAAAAATCGGAGCAAAGTTCATCCTGTCATAACTTTTTTATTGCTCTACCGTTTTGGCTCAGATTTTCGATCATGATTCTTCATATTCACTTCATTTGATAGCAAACATCACATTTCTGGGGTGGAATTCCCCTTTAACACGTTTCAGTGTGCTTACGACCATTTTCGTCAGTGTAAATAAGGCGTTAAACGTTCCGGTAGCAATTTTTTTTTTCTAACCCATGAAAATATAGGTGAATGTCTGCCAATTCCCTGAAGAACAGTATTTATAAACTTTTCTATTGCGTGTGAGAGAGATTCAAAATATGCCCTAAGGCCAATTATATGGCAATTTAGAGCATTTCGGGTTGTTTACAACCATTTTCGTCAGTGTTAATAAGACGTTAAACGTTCCGGTAGCAATTTTTTTTTGCTAACCCATGAAAATATAGGTAAATGTCTGCCAATTCCCTGAAGAACAGTATTTATAAACTTTTATATTTCGTGTGAGAGAGATTTGAAATATGCCCTAAAGCCAATAATGGCAATTTTGAGCATTTTGGGTTGTTTACGACCATTTTCGTTAGCGTAATTAAGCCATTAAACGTTCCGGTAGCAACATTTCTTTGGTAACCCCTGAAAATATAGGTAAATATCTGTAAGAAAACAAAAATTGGTGAAGATCCCGATTGGACTTCGGGTGACCTTTGACCTTGAACTTGGTGCATTTTTGAAAAATCCAAACTTTGAGGGCGCTTTACTCGAAAACGACTTGACCAATCACGCTCATTTTTTTTTTAATCTGTAAAGGAAGTGAAGGTCTTTAATACTATAAAATATAAAAGATTAGAGCAAAATATCTAGTAATTTTTAAGCTATGGGCATCCAAACATGCTTTTAAAAAAATTAATTTTTCGCTTAAAGCCATTTTCGGTGACCTCGTACGCGAAAACGAAAACTCGACCCGCGACATAATGAATACATCTTGTAGAGATGACAAAGTTCTTCCAATTTCCAGAAAATGAGAGCTCTGGCTTTTCAATTTTAGCTACAGCAGATAATCAAAAATGGCCAAAATTTTAAAGAAGAAACGGTTTGACCGCGCATTGGTTGCTAGGCGCGGCCGTAACTTGGCAACCGAATGACTTCGGGGCAAAAAATTTCGGGGTTTTCCGTCAGACACTTGGGGGAACAATTGGTGCGAATTTTAGCAAAATTGAAGGGGGTCAGGTGACACCCACCGGTTGATTTGACGTGGATTGACCCATGTACGTGTACATCGCGCATACGCGGCGCTCTAATGTCTTTGCCTTCGCTGCAGCGCTATGCGATGCGATAAGCGGTAAATTTAGGTAAGGTTCGGTCGTTAACAGTTTAGCACTGTTGCGCGTGCGCTGCATGCATTCCTACTACGGAAGTACTACGGATGGGACTCGCATACTTATTTGTGTCATGCATGTAAAGACCAGTATATATCGGTAAGATACCGTACTTCGAAGCAGACAAGCGTAGCAGTGTTGACATCTTTCTTCACATCATATCGGCGCGGCACGCGCACGGCCATGCATGCATTATTATTTAGTCGGATTGTGCGTGCGTGCGAGCTAGCAGCGAGATGCGTCATTGAACTGCAGCTCGTGTCCGTTGGGGCTGCTCCGGCGGGCTCAAGTACAGTTTTCAGGATTTTAGGGGGCGATTTTGAGACAATGCATAATATGAACATGATAATCATAATTACTAAATTGGCCATTTGTATGCACACACATTGGTTCAATACTGTACTGCACCAGCTGCCTACAATGTATAGGCTATACTGTTCGTGCATATATCTACGTACAGAATCGCATTGGGCGAGTGCATATTTTTTTCGCGCGGCGTGGCATGCAGTGTACATTGATTGCACGAGGGGTTGTAAAATAGTCATACCATGGTATGGCCATTTACAAAGTAGATGTGTTTGTATGCAATCATCCACACATAGCTAGATTATAAGCGTTGTGCAGAGATCAACCTCTTCCGCCTGCTGCACTATCCAACACAAAACTATTGTTGTCGGCCGATTCCTCCCTCCATTTACCAGCAAATGCAAAAATACTTTTGTTTATGATCCACAATTTATATTGTAATTTGAAAATAATTACAGACTCTGTTGTTTTGAAGACCGCAAAATGTAGAAAAAAAAGAAGATTATTTCCCGTCTGTTTTCCATAGCGATGCGTCCTAAAACACAGCGTTCAACTGTTGCATGCAACAGTGTACAAATGGCCGGTACATGCTTATGGACAGCATATTAGCGTATATTATGTGTAAATGGTCCAACTGGCTGGACCATGTACTTTAGTAGATCATGTGTGTTCAGCTCAGTTTTCTATTTTGTTTGCATACATCATAACTGATTTTCTTTCTGTTTTCTGTTTTTGTATCCAATGTGCAGGTGTTCTGCAGTGTGTTGGTGAGGATCCTATGTGCAGACTGCAGTGTGTTGGTGAGGATGTTGGAAGTGATTGACTGGATGGAATAAGCGACATCCTTGCACGAAACAAATAAGGAGGAAAAGCTGTCCAAGTGACCAAGCCAAAGCTTTGATAGGATATCCTGGACTCAAAGCAGGAGACTTGTCATGGCTCTGGTTCCAAAAAAGTGTGGCATTAGAGTTGACCCTCCAACCTTGATAGTAACATACATCGATGAACATTCAGGCAAAAAGCGCCAGCGTTCCCTACCCCTGCGAAATTTCTCCAAGAAATCGAGCATCGATGCTGCAATCCACGACCTCCAGTCAAACTCGAAGCATCGCGAACTGACGCAGAAGATCAGCACGCGTCAGTTGGAGAAGCTGCTACGTGTGATCCAGGAGCGACAGGGCGGGATGCGACTGGATGATGCGATCCGGAAGATTGAAGGCGATATGGGGGAGGCGATCGACCCCGATGAGAACCTCAACAAACTTGACGACGGAGCGCTGCAGGAGAAGAAAGACCTCATGGACCAGACCTTTGAGAAGAACCGAAAGAAACCCGGTGATCCTGGCTACCAGTATGAGATTGAGGTAGACTTTGGCAAGGAAGGGCCTCCCATTGAATCGAGTGGGTGGGACTCGGAGGAAGATTCTGATCCCATGTTCTGAAATTCCCATGCTAAACAGAATACATTTTATTTTTGTTTGATTAATTTAAGAAGCACCGCAAGCAACTTGGTGATCCTGAGTACTTACCAGTATGAGATTGAGGTAGACTTTGGGAAGGAAGGTTCCCCGATTGAGCAAGATTCTGATCCAATGTTCTGAAGATGCAGAAATATGAACAGTTATATTTTGTGAAAAAGGGATATAAGTTATTACAAACAAAACATGAGCACATGATACCCAGTGGTCCTAACTGCCAATATGAGATTAAGGTAGACTCAGTGGTTCTGCTTACTAGTACAAGATTTAATTAGATTTTGGAAAGAAAGACGCTAATTTAATCAAATGGTTCAAACTCTTGAGGAGATTCCAGATCCAATAAAGAATTAAAACAAAATATAAAGATATAAAGAAATTATAATTTATAGAAATGAAACTATTATTCACAAGCTGTAAGGAGCACAACAAGTAAACTGGTGATCCTGTCTATACTTACATGAGATTGAAGTAGACTTTGAGCAAGATGAGCAAAATTGTTTGTAAGAAAGGGCTTTCATTTGGGCATGTTGATGGTTTTAATTTGCCAGTATTTTTTATGATTACATTTGTTTTCAGTTGTAAGTTGCAAAATCTGTATGATTCGAAATATGTAGACTAGAATTTGATAATAATTTGTTGCCACACTTCCAAATGATATGGGTTGTCAAACTCTCTTGTATAGTTTAGAAACTGTGAAAACTGTGTATGGTAGGGGTACTACCCATCGGCACTGTTTTTTATATCGGCACCCCGTGTAAAATTTGTTTTTGCTCGTATTGTGAAAAATTGCGCATGTGATAATGCGCGCTACCCTTAGAAAATGCAATGGTCGAAACCTGAAGGAGAAATAATGCGTAGATCGTCCGCTACGTGTACATTTCTGAAATGATGCCAACATCGCACAAGAAATTTTGAGTTTTGTGCAAATTGTCAATGAGAGTTGAGGGGTGCCGGTTTAAAAAAACACTGCAAACTCGTGGAGCCCAAAAACAATGCGTGCGTTCGAAGACAATATCTCAAAATATAATTTATGAATCGCAAATCTGATCATCGCATCGGAATCTGCACTTTTTTCTCACTGTGTGAGTTAAGTTTGATAAAATTTGTACGAATTTTAAGTCTAAAACTGTCAGAAATATCTTAGGGTGCCGATGTGTAGGTCACTCCTGCTGATCGGAACAATCTGTCTCCTGACTAAACGGCTCCTGTAATATATTTGTCATTGATTTGTGCTTGGTGCTTTTGAATGGTTGTAAAATCAGTTAATCAGAGTTTGCAAACTCAATTAGAAATTATCATAATATGGCATTATGTATGGTGCTCCTTATATTAGATTTTCATACATTTGAATTTCATGGATATACAGTACAGTCATGTCCAAGGTAAAGTTATTTTTCAACGGAACTTGCATACGTGTATTGATTATCAATTGCATTGTACATATTATGTAAAATACATATTTATTTAGTTTAGACTAGAGGTAGAATGTTTACATTGTTCGGCTCACCCCTCCTGGAATCACTAGAAAGAAAGAAAAAAAAACGCAACCTGGGAGCTACATGTATGCTGCATTTTATTTTTGTGTTTGAAATATGTTTTATGGTAATGCATGCTGGCGGCCTGATTTTTACCTCTGCCAACAAAGTTGGAGGAGGTTATGTTTTTGATCCCGTTTGTTTGTTTGTTCGTCACCAGTCTCCTGCGAATAATTTCACAGATATCTCAACCAATTTTTCGTAGAAGCTACACGTTCATCTAGAATAGAACCCATTAAATTTTCAAGGTCAAAAGTCAAAGGGCAAGGATTTTTATACAATTTGAGTGTTGGCGGAGGTATGCACTCCCTGAGTGCATTGCGTCTAGTTAGGTGATGCGCCAGGAGTGTATGTATGATTCATTTGTTTTTGTTTCATAACTGCTTACACATGTACATGAATGTTTAAATTCATATTTTCCTGCTAATTATTCCTCAATGTCTATCCTCTTCTAGATGTATTTTATTAGAGTTGATTAAAAAAGTCAGTGTTGCATATACATGTTTATGAAATACATTAGTGCATATCTACCATCACCAATCCATGGATCTGTGAGCGATATATTTTGTTTGGAGAGGGTGGGGGGGGGGGGGAGGGGGGGTAATTCTTCATTCATCTCCCTGAATAAAAGTACTTTCTTAATTAGATAGCTGAACAGTTTTTAAATTCAAATCCTAGATATTCACCCGGTCACTCAACAGGGCAAGTGGCTCAGTGGTAGAGCGTCCGTCTCATGCACGGGAGGTCGTGGGTTCAAACCCCGGCCGGGTCATACCAAATACCATTATGAAAATGGGACCTACTGCCTACTAGCAGGACACTCTGCATACATAGTGTGGAGTAGAGTGGTGATAATATTTATGTAATTATGCAGGGCCCGCTGGAAGAGCAGTGTTCGTCACTGAAGTGGCTACCCTCGGTAAATAAAACAAATTAGTAATATTATTATAATTGATTGTTATCAGTGTATGCGTGCTTAAAGTAAGTTTTTGAATATTCATGAATGTATTATGTTGCCAGGAAATACATAATTCTGACACTGTGCATGTCCGGGCGAATGTGTTATGATGATATTATAATTATGATCATTAGTTGACCAGTGCACATTTAATGTGATTATAGACTACATGTACAACCAAGTTAAGCAGCATTATACATACTGTAGATGATATTCTACTGAATATTTACAGCAAACACATTGTGGTGTGCATCCACAATACAAACATGCTCTTAGTGTTTTCATATTTTATTCAGTTATTTTGTATCATTATGGAAAATATGTATATTTTTGTTACCGTTGTATTTTTCTTCCGCCGTGGTGATTTATTACTACAATTTTTGGCAAGAATCGAATATGAGATGCTACAGTGAAACCTTATGCTACGAAGGTCCATGGGCCAATTGAAAATACCCTTGTTAATGTATCTGGTTAAACTGAAAAGTATATACCGGTGAAGAGCTGGAAACGACATGATTGCCTTGCTGTAATAGGGTCTTAACAAGGGTTGAAACGGCATGATTGCCTTGCTGTAATAGGGTTTGAACAAGGTTTGAACAAGGTAATCAGGATAGGGAATACACTGGGGCTGAGGGCGATTTTGCCCCCTAATTTCCAAAAAAAGCCCCCTGAAATCAGTAGGTAGCCCCTAAAATTACCATAAGGTATTATCTGAACTATTTTGTGATATTAATCAGATTAAAAAAAAGTAGCCCTCTAAATTTGAAAATTAATTCTTTCCTAGACGAGGTTCTCCCGCACTGATTAACTCAATACATAGACGTTTACTACCTTTGATAATTGTGATTTCTTATATCAATAACACAGGATAGTGACATAGAATTTGTTTTTCTCCTTTGAAGATTAATGCATGATACATACATGTGGATAGTGGTGCTCAACAAATTAATAAGCACTAAATAAGCTTCGGGCCACCAGAATTCATTTATCCTAAACTCCACTGGCCCGGACGGGCAAGCAAATACAACACTGTTTGTATTGATGTTCTTTATTATGGGCCACCAGATTAAGTTTTGTGGGCCACTAGAATTTGAAAAATCAGTTATTACTTACCCTACTTACTACGCCACAAGGCAAAACAACATTTCTAGCATCGGTTTATCTCAGTGATGTGCGTTGTACATAATACGTTTAAAGGTAGTTCAGATTCGTCAAATGAGATGCGCGGCGCCATCTTGCATACGCATTGCGCACGGTGCGTAATGCACGTTAGCTCAGTGTCATGCGGTGCGCGCAAACTAACCCAGTTCAAAATGGCGACCCGCTATGTAGCATCCCCACGCTTGATGCCCTTTAATCTTGTATACTTTTTGTTGTTTTTTCCTTCCATACAATGTATTTCATGTATTCATGCATTATACAGACATATGTGTACAATATATAGCTCTATGAAATAAAGGATATATTCAAGGTCAAGTACGAACATTTGTCCCTTTTCAATTTCTTGTTCTTTTCTGTTTGATTTGATGTCATTTTTACCATTTGATGTTGCATTATGGATATTTGAAAAACGAAGTTTGATACATTTCTTTAAAACTTATTGTCGGCACATCAGGGCCCCTGTGCAGAAAGAGATACAAGCGATTGTAGAGTACAATTAATTGTAGGCCTAAGTCAGACAATTTGCGCATTTCAGCCAATCAGATTTGCGCATTTAGTCACATGATCTGACTTACAAATTATTGTAACTTCCAATCGATTGTATCTCTTTCTGTAATGGGACCCATGTCTAGCTAAAAAGAAAGACTCATGAGTTTTTGTTTTCGTTTCAAAATACAGACTGTCCCAGAAAAAACGAAACCGGGTTTCATGGCAGATATTTTATGTTATAATGAATAATTTCCTTGATGATATATACGTCTGAAAAGCTCTGTGTCTCTTCTTTCATTTGATATATAACTTATGGCACATAGTTCACGCATGACTGAATTAGAACGATGGAAAGTGGTGTTACCAAGATTCTATTTGCACGCAGAAATTGCAAGTTTGGGTGAGGTTTTGGGGTGAGTTTTAAGGGTAGTAAACGTACTTATTTTGAAAAAGGACAAATACCGCATACAAATTCATAATTTTATCTTTTATATGACACCTCATGATTAAAAAATAAATGATTTATGCCAGAGAACGAGTACAATGAAAACATGCTTGATTCCAGCCCAAATGAGTAACTTTCCTGATCTAGCCTGTTTCCCATGTTTTCCCTGATCCCCATGTTTGTGTAAATTCACTCATGCATCAAAGTCCATTGTCAGCTGCTAATTCAGGAAAGCTAAGCGACTTCTTACTCAACTTTCACTCATTTGGGCAGAAATCAGTCATGTTTTCATTGTACTCGTTCTCTGGCATAAATCATTTATTTGTTTAGCATGAGGTGTCATGTAAAAGATAAAAATATGAACTTTTATGTGGAGTTTGTCCTTTTTTAAAATAAGTACGTTTACAACCCTTAAAACTCACCCAAACTTAAAATTTATGCGTGCAAATGGAATATTGGTAACACCCCTTTCCATTGTTCTAATTCAGTCATGCTTGAATTATGTGCCATAAGTTGTACATCAAATGAAAGAAGAGACACAGAGCTTTCCAGACATATATATATCATCAAGGAAATTATTCATTATGACAGAAAATTTCTGCCATGAAACCCGGTTTCGTTTTATCTGGGACAGTTTATTTTCGCCTAAATTTCCATGAGGGCAAACATTTTGATGTTGCTTTTCAAAACTGTTTATTCCTGATTAACATTCCTGTTTTTTTCATTTCCCCAAGCTGAAATGTATGATTATAAATATGTTCAATGTATCTGTATATACATGTATGTCTGTGTATGTGAATTGTGTTGCCAATTCTAAACATAATTCTATATACATGTAGAACTTCACTAAATCGAAAACATGGCGGCATACGCACGCATAGACCGTTAAATCAGTCCTTCGATCTCCTCGTTTGTTGTTTCACTCACCACTTCAGAGAAATAGTACGACGTCGTAATATTAAAGGACCCCTCCAGAACAAAAAAACTTGGTACATGTACAATAATAAAAGAAAAAAAAAATGACATACAACCAAACCTGCATATAGTGACCACCTTAGGTGACAAATTGGCTGCTGTAGACTGGTCATCTCTATAATTATACAGTTTTCATGACACAATTTTCTCAGCAAGGGATCGTGTTTGGGGGCCACTATAGGCAGGTTGTCTGATATAGGCCCCGTTGCAGGAAGAGTTGAAATCGATTGTAAAGCTGCAAGTCAGAAAATTTGCGCATTTGAACCAATCAGATTTGCGCATTTAGAACACAGTCATGATCTGACTTACAATAAATTGTAACTTAAATCGATTGTATCTCTTTCTGCAACGGGGCCCTGGACAGGTAACCACTAATATAAGACAGGCTTGACTATAATCACACAATGACACGATAGAAACTGTGGTATATTATTTTGGTGCAGCTTTTAATAGTTTCATTATTTTTTTTTTCAGTGAAGCAGAAATAGATTTCCTCGTGCTTTTGTTTTCATTTCATACATTTAAGTTATAATAAAAGTATCCATTGCGTTAGCATGTGACACAATCACGTTAATACAGAGGGTTAATGATAATGAATGACCACAAATTGACAAATAATGTAATTTATATCCTCGACGAATTTGTTTGCAATAATCTAGTAGTTAATTTTATAAAATTGAGATAATTGATTTAGTCATCGATGCAAATAATACTACTAACATAGTATTGATAGCGTCCGAAATACAAACAGTGCCTTAGTGCCGTTTATTTACTCAACCAACCATATCATGTAGTTTTATATTTGCCACATATTCCCTTTTGATTCAGCAAATCTGAAGTTAATTCCTAGTCATAACTTTTTTTTTAATTGATCAATTTGTTTAAAAACGACAATTCTCTACATTGATTAAAAAGGACATGATAGTGTAATCCAGTAACTTTGTCCGAATTTAACGAACTCACTTGGAGACCCGAGCATGGTGGCTTAGCGGTTAGAGTGTCCGCCTCATGCACGGGAGGTCCCGGGTTCAAACCCAGACCGGGTCATACCAAGACGTTACAGATGGTACCTCTGCCTTCTAGCCAGACACACGGCATTTATAGAATGGAGAAGGGAAAGTTAATCCACACGAGTTACCAGAGGACTGGCCCCCCTTCTGTAACTTTCGCTACATTTAGTAGACGTGTTGCCTAGGGCTAATGAAAGGGGATAGGCGCCGCCTTGTGCCAACATTGGTACCGGAAAGACTTTAACTAACTTTAACACTTGGAGATTCACGTTGCTCCTGTACCTTGTTGTTTCGCTTATGGCAACATAATAATGAAATTGGTTTCGATTTTTTAAATGTCTCTATATAACGTTTGAGATATCTATATATGATCGAATGAAAATCTTTCCATAAACGCTCTCGATCGTAATATCACTGGGCAGTTACGTGATCAAAAATTATATACTTTTTAAAACCTGTTCACTCTATAGGTAAACAAGATTTCTTTATAAACAATATTATGAAGTTAATGGTTCACTTTGTATAAGTCTCTTAGTCATATGTTTAAAGCCAAACAGTAGTATCGCCGACCATTTAAAATTAGTGTTGGACAAAACGGTTTTAAAATTCTATTTTGAATCATCAAATGGGAAGATCTTCCACCTACTACAGACTCAATACTTCATCCGCATTCTGTGTATTTAATGATGTCATGGCTTAGATTTAACCATGATACATGTACATGTAATTATAAACCAACTTTTACACTATTTCAACCATGTTGATCAATTAGTTTGGCAAATACAGTTTATTTCCGTAACATTTCCATTACTGCTTTTTGGCTAGAAGTATATCTCAGGTACAAACGCAATTTCATTGTCTTAGCTTTGGAAAGAGACAACATTATAACTATTCAGTGGATTCCAGCGTATACATAATATATGAAGAGCTTAATTCCAAAACGGGGTAGATCCACTTTTTCAACTTTGGAGTAAAGCAGGTTTCTTTGTCAAACTTTGTACACATGCCTATGGGAATATAAATATGGATCGTCCCATATTTTGAATTTGATCGTGTAATTTGTCCTGAAATTTTGATTCTAGATAGTTACGTAGCTTATTGATATACTGATATCGCTAACTCAATTTTTATGGAAAGTGTATTTAGCCCCTATTGGAAGTAAGCTCTTCATTTTGTTGACTTATAAAATAATACACTGACGACTTGTGCCACTTTGAGATATAAAGAAGAACCTGACATTCCGTTCATATTTCACCAATTCTCAAGCATCGGCAAGAAATAGAAAGTGAATCCGAACAAGGTTTATCAAACATAACTATCATTTTCAACGTCATATTATATGCTCATAAAGGTAGTTCAGATTCGTAAAATTAGATGCGCTGCGCCATCTTGCGTACGCGTTACGCACAGTGCGTAATGCACGTTCGCTCAGTGTCATGCAGTGTGCGTAAACTAGCCTAGTTCAAAATGGCGACCCACTGTGTAGCATCCCACGCTTGATGACCTTTAAATTATGACGTCTTTTCCCCATCAACATCGCAACTGTACAGACAATGTGCACTTTGTGTGCTGGATTGAGTGCAGTATGTATCCGATGACCGGGGTAATAATATTATAGTGATACGCCGCGAGCGTCGAAACACGGAACGTGCGCTATATAAGTAGCCACCATTATTATTTTCATTATTATTATTATATCTGGCAATGAATAGTATGGGAATATTTTGTATTTATCTCATGTGTCCACACGAGAGGGCTCTGTGTTAAGCAGCATATTATACATGTTATACATGTACTGCTGCATGTTTTTAATTTTTTTTTAATAGGGAGCCACACAATACATAATTCCATCACCATACCGTAATATCAGATTTCAACCACGAGGAATGATTATGAATATAAAGGGATTTGTGGATATCTTGGAGATATTTTAGAACTTTTAGAACGATATTTTAGAACCCTCTTAGTGCCAGATTGAATTGAAGAAAGTCACGTGATCCACTTTCTTTCGACAAGTCATCACGAAAAGCACACTCTTCTATTCATGTACCGTGAACATGATGAATAGTAGGGAAGCTCAATTTGGTAAGAATATTGAGTGTCTATCAAGTCAATGTCATTTCACAGTTCTGAACAAATTATAAACGTTACTTCTTTGATAATTATGGCTATTACCTTAAAATTCAGTAGATTAAACACGGCTAGTTTTCAATAGGGCAGGTCTAGATAAGGGATGCCATATTATACAGGCTATATTGTGATCAGGTTTGATAAGAATATAAATTCATTAATAATTATGGGTAGACGCATCTGGAAGCTATTTATTGTTAGTCTTCTTTTGTATAGTTCATTACTGTTTCTTTGTTCCACTTTGATAAGTTAGCTTAGTCCCTTCGATATTTGTCACTCTTAAGACACCGTTTTCATACGTACGAATGACTTTCGATCATTGTATAATTATGGCCTCACGATTTGGGTCAATCCTAGCCTTTTGACAAGGCCTGTCTCGTCTGAGCTGAGTTGAATGCACGGTATAGTATGCATTATGCAGGAACGACTGGAGAGCGCGACTATATCATGCATAATCTCTCGCTGAGACAACTTCACCACTCGCCACCATCGATATATATATATCGATGCTCGCCACACGCATTCAGTCGTTCCTGCAGCGCAGCCATTCAGAGGCGATCGCCTTGTTAAAAGGCTAGGTCAATTCCGGATCGCTCAAAACAACTTTGACCGGTGTCCCGTTTATCATCCAAACACCATTAGCCATGGTGCATAGTTGTTAATAGACAAAAGCAGTCATGTTACATAATTATCATGTTTGATTTATTATGGTCTTTATCGCTCAATATATGAGTAGAGACTTTAATGAATGTCCCGTTGATACCGTTATGACTAATCTGTATTCGTTCTTTTAAAATAATTGTCAAGCGTCTATCGATTGGTCATGTAAATAGCGATTCATTTTCATATATTCATACTACGTAAATACTTTGACGCAATCATTGCCGTAGTCGACGACCACGACTTTCCCATCATCCGTGACGGCAATGCCGTTGGGATATCGAAGCCCATCCTCGTCGTTGTCTACTCGCTTGATGAAGGTCCCGTCGGAGCTGAATTTGAGCACGCGACCGTTCCAATCGTTGCAGACGTAGATGTTGTCGTTGATGTCGACCGCGACTCCTGTAGGATACTTAAACTCGTCCTCGCCTTCGCCGGAAGGCGTGACTTCTAAGAGGAACTCGCCATCAGTATCGAAGACCTGAAAACAAAAACGAACAATATATATAGCGGCAGAAAGGTAACTATGTATACCGTAGAAAATGAAGTAAAACGATTTTGTCATTAATCTGTTTATGTGACCGATATCAAAGACACAAACACGAAACTACGTATAATAACATGATTACAAATCTATTTTACACACTGTGCACGCTTGTTATTTCACAAAGTGTTCATGGAGTGCTTCACAGTCAGTGATCACAGTGAGAGTGAGTTCACAGTGTGATGAGTGTTGACACTTCAATGTGTTCGCACTGTGACACAAGGTGTTCACCTGACACACGGTGTTCACTCTGTGATATATTGTGTTCACAATGTGACACACGGTGTTCACACAGTGATAAACTGTGTTCACAATGTGACATATGGTGTTCACACTGTGACACACTGTGTTTATACTGTGACACACTGTTAACACTGTTACACACTGTTCACACTGTGAGACATGGCGTTCACACCGTGACATACTGTGTTCACACTGTGACACACGGTTTTCACACAGTGATACAGGCTAATGTGTACACTGTTCACACTGTTACACACAGTATTCACACTGTGCCACATTGTGACCGCACTGTATTACACTGTGTTCACACTGTGTTCACACTGTGACACACTGTGCATGTTCTTTCCGGAAAGAATGCATGTTTACCCACCTGTAAGCGATGGTTGTCCCTGTCTGAGATGATGAGTTGATCCTTGCTGTTGACGGCAGCCGAGATGGGACCTCTGAAGTACCCTGCATTGTGGCCATAGTCACCCACGTCACGCACGTACGCGCCATCCGGGTCATACACGCGCACGCAGTGTGACTCGTGGTCCGTGACATACACAAAGCCTATGCTGTTGACTGCCACCCCGCACGGACGGTGTAGCTCCGCGGCACCGAAGATCTGTAGCAGCGAGCCTTCTGGACTGCACACCAACACCTGGACAGAGAGACAGGTACATGGAGAAGAAGTAATAATCAGGAAAAGAAATATAAAGAAATGCAGAGTATACATGAACATGTATCCTCATTTGGATCGTAGACGAGCACGTGAATGTTAACCAGAGAGCCGACTAGAGTCGGGCTTAACCAGTTTGAGCCAATTCAAAATCTTGAATCGGCCCCGATTGGCAAATGAAAATCCGAGTCGTGAGGCAAGGCACACTAACCCGATTCGATTGAACACCAGTTGGATCGAGTCAAGTCGGCTCTGTGTGCGATATGCTTACCTGTTTATTACGATGGTCCGTGATCACAAGATGGTTCTCATTGTTGAAGGTCAGATCGACCGGTTCGAATCTCTGCGCAAAGTTGGGAAAGCTGAGTTGACCTTTCGCGTTGCCTTCGAGGTCAAATACCCGGATGCAGCTGTTGCCAGTGTCAGCCACGTACACAAGCCCCGTCCGGGCCGACACGGCCACGCCCCACGGCTCCCGCAGTCGCGCGTCCGCCATGAAAGGGTTGACACCGGAAGTCGTCAGGTTGCCGAAAGTAATCACCTTGGGAAAGGACAAAGACAGAATGATAGACTCACGTCATTTAAAGTTTACACATAACCATATTTTCGTGCAAAAGTAAGCATAATAACGTTCATCTTTAACTGCAAGCCTGGAAAATATGCTGGTTGTCAGCCAAAATATTGCGTGCATTACATTTACTCAAAACAAACATGACAAAAAGGTTAACATTACAAGTTGACTTTTATTACTTGAGTAATACATATATTTTAAAATTCAATTAATCGTGAATAAAAATAATGATAATGGCCACTTGTAGAGTGCAGTCATGTCTGTCACGATGTGACACTCCTGGCACTAGTATTACATTATAATTATATGACACATGTCTACCATCCCTGGAAGGTCTAACCATTGAGGTTTGTAAATGAGTCACGGTGTATACCAATCACTATTCATACCACAGACACAATTTACTTGTCTTTCTGGCGGTATGACTTCGAACTCCAGCGGCGCCTCTCCGATCTGCTTGCCAAACACCGACACGATGAGGCGATGCTTCCCAGCGCAGTTTGGTCTGAAAGTGATTTCGTAGTTGCCGTCCATACGATCACGCACGCGGGCGATGCCGACCTCGCCATTCGGCGAACACAGCTTCGCCGTCACGGGGGCTCCGCCGGTCCGCACTCGTTCGCCTCCGGCATTCCTCGTCGTGATCGTCAGACAAACGTCTTCGCCAACGGAGATAACAGGTGGGCACGATGGTTGTAGGCCAATAGCGACGTGTGACGTCGATGTCATTGTCGGGCTCTGGACCTGACCGAAGGCAGCCACACGGTCATGTCTGTCTTCACCGACGGTGAAGCCAATGTGTCCGTTGTCGCTGACGTCGATGCTGGTGGTGAAGTTGATGGACTCTTCCAGCTTCCACGTGGTCTCCCTGTTGATATAGAGCAGACTGTTGTCTTCACCCTCTCCGTGCAGGTTCTCAAGGACGTTACACACGCTAACCGTCTTGTCCAAGAGGCGTTGCTTGTCGGCGATCTCCTCATCAAGCTTCTCGTTCCGCGACGAAAACTCATCGTCGAGTTCGGCCTCGGCTTCCTGCTCGAAGAGCTCGATCATCTCGATCATCTTCTGCTTACGATGCTTGATCTGGACGTCGATACGGTCTCTGTTCAGCTTCAGTCGGCGCTGTGTTTCCTGTTTTCATGATAATAATAATAATAATAATAATAATAATAATAATAATAATAATACTAATACTACTACTACTACTACTACTACTACTACTACTACTACTACTACTACTACTACTACTAATAATAATAATAATAATAATAATAATAATAATAATGATAATGATAATAATAATTATATCAATAATGAATTGTGTCAGCCTACGTAATTAGCCTCTTCAGGGCATAAGTGGTGTTCTCCAAGAGGGACATGTGTCTAATATTATTACCTCAACCTCGATTATTATGTTCGATGTCTACCTACTATCCAACATGTCCCACGAGCCAATCATGATCTAACACATTATACCTCATCGGATGATCATGACACCTCTGTTGACCCCCCCCCCCCCCCCCCAAACCCACGACCACCCCACTCCCTAATACCCTCCCTTCTGATTCTCGGTTGATTTGCAAATTTGTTAAGATGCTATTCTATTGAACCATTGAAACTTACATGAACGTTGCTCTATTCTCTTTTAAGATTTCTTCACTTTCTCAAAATCAATAGAAGCCAAGACCACGTCTGTCCTCGTATCAGATATCAACGGATATCGGAAACGTATGCCCAACGAATAGACAATTCGCGAAATTAAATTATCCGGTGATGAAAGTCGTCTCCATTGCTTAATGTACAAAACATAGAACAACGTACATCCCCGGACAAGGAACGGACAAGAAACCTATAGAACGGATGGAAAATTAGCTCTCCGTTTGATATCCGTTTGCGCAATCCGTTGATATGTGACCGGGCTATAAATGGTGATTAAAGACTTAAATGTTTCCTACTCGATTTTGAAATTTCTATAATCATGACTATAAAATAAATACAGGACCCACCACGTTCCTCTATGCAATGGACAATTAAGTAATCATACATTACGCTCAATGGTGGTTTTACGAAATAATTGTAATTGCTTGAATCAACTAAGGATTGAAAATGAAATCTCAAAAACTGGAGGCCTTGTTCTTATTGCTGTACGCTTTGGATCTCTACTCAAGATGGCACAGTTCATGGACATGTGTAGAATGGCAGTTGCTATCGAACACAGATCCGATGGATTGACATAAACAGACAGACACCCTAACCCTAACCCTAGGTTCAAGGTAAGTATAAGTTGACCATTGAGGTACCAGCAAAAACACGAGCTCCCTGCTTAGACTTACTTTGAGGATCATGACAGAGTCTCTCAGACTCGACACTTTGTCATTGGCTGAATGAATCAGAGATCTTAGCGTCTCTAATCTGGCCTGTTTCTCTGGGCCGATGCCGTCTCCTGTATGGTCGCATGTACGTGCGTTGAAGGGTAGTGGTCTTTTTGGACGCACACACGACAGATGGGAATCTCGCAAGACAAATGGGAATATGTTATATTGATTTAGACAGACACGTTTAATTATAAAGGTGAGCAGGCAAATCAAATATCTGCTTTTTACCTTGAGGATCATAACAGAATCTCTGAGACTCGACACTTTGTCCTTGGCTGTGTGAGCCAGAGACCTCAGCGTGTCTCTCCGGGCCGATGCCGTCTCCTGTATGGTCGCGTGTACGTGGGTTGAAGGGTGGTGGTCCTTCAGGACGCACTCACGACAGATGGGAATGTCGCAGGAATGGCAGAAGAGCTCCAGAGGATATCCCGTGTGGCTCCGACACGTCTTGTCCTCCTGCTTCGCGAAGTTGCAGTCGACACGCATGCCGCTTGCCTGTAGCAAAGGGCAAGTGTGCATAAATAAATTAACGTAGGTCATTTTAGCGATACACTTACTATCATGTAACACGAATTATTGTTTTGTAATTGACCTCTTACTCATATCCCATCAAGTTATATTTATTATTACACATTTTCTTAACATTTTCGTTTTTGCTATGATTGATAGGTTTTCAAATTATCCATACGATCTGAAAGATGCAAGAATAGAGCTGATGGCGTGCTCCTTGACCTTTGCACAGCACGGTGCGAAGAATCCCAGGAAAGTCGAGACTCTGAGCGATCCCGCTTTTGCGGGAGAGTGCTACACCGATGTAGGCCACGTGATTGAAGTATACTGTGATCATGTGTATTATAAATAGCCCGTGCTATGATTATTTCAATGTTTTACCTGATGCTCGTCAAGTGACGTCAGATTATGGTTTTTGGTCAGTCGCAGTCTGCGGTGTGCGCCTGCGCAGTCGTAGCACAGTTCCTCCGCACAGTCCTCGCAGTAGTGTGATGCCTCGTTCTCACAGCCATTGCATATCTGTGCCGTGGCCGAGACCTGATGGGTGTTTGACATGATATAGAAAGACAATTGTTAATTAATTGATGTTTGTTTCCAAGTTTCCAAGTCTTTTTTTTTACGTAATTATCACGTATATGTGTTGTTTGTTTTGTCAGTTTGTCTTATGGGTTTTGATAAGGATGTGTATTGTTTTTAAGCTTTATTTATTAAATCATTTTAAGTCATTGCTTAATTAATCAACCAATTAATTGTATTGTATTGTGTGAGTTTTAAACTTATATATTATCAGATGTGTTATTATATTTGTATATTTTCTGTTTTTAACAGGGGTCACTCTGCCCTCTCAAGGCTTTGGCTTACCTAGATGTGACCCATATACACTTTGTTTTATATTTTGTATATTCCTCTGTAATGTTTTTAATGCCAAATTTACCAATAAATGTGAAATTCAAATTCAAATTCAATTATGTTTATGATAGGTAGTAAACTCTTGCTGTTTAATAATGTTAACATTGTTGATGAAAATCAATTCAATCCCAACCTGTTTTTTCCGCCCGATGAAATCAATGATGCTGTTGACGAAGAAGTTATCAGGCAGACTGGACACTCCACCCTCGGGTAGCTCGTAGTCATTCCGGCACACGGGGCACGACAGTGAGTTGTTGTTCTTGGCCACCCATAGCTCGAGACACCCCGCGCAGAATGTGTGTTGGCATGTTAACACCTTGGGTTTGTTAAGTCTGTCGATGCAGAGCGGGCATTGAAGGAACTCTCTGTCGATGTCTTCCGCTCGTACAACGCTACAGGATGCCATGGTTGGTCAGTTAGTTCCGATGTAGTATGATAATGTGTTTACGTACAGCTGGAAACACATTAAAGGAAACAACACTATAAAGAATCATAATTTCGTACCAGTTTGGAAGGTTGATGGAGTGGGAAAAGTTATACACATTATGTTGGTGTCTTCTACTGTCTAGCTTGACATTTTATCAAAAATTTGTTGTCGATGGATGCAGTGTCGTTCTAAATTGTGTTTTATAATTAACTATAGCTGAGCATAATGAAAGCAAATTGTTTCTGAGTATACACCTTTTTATAAAGAATCGTAGAACTTAGTTACCAGTTTACCTGAGGACTTAGGTAGGCCTACCTATAATTGGCAAACGATCGTCGGCGAGGGGACAACGCTTTTGGAGTGCATGTAGTGTTACTTTTTATGCCAAATCGGTTTCGGTTAGTTGCGATGTCGTTCTTTAATATGTTACGCCTTAATAACGTTTATCTGAACATTGAAAAGAAAACTAACTAAACCGGACACAAAAAGTAACTTCACCCCTAAGCAATTGCCCATAATTTCATAACCAATTATTGGTTCAAGATGTCATCTTACCACAATATTGGCACAGTTGTTATGTTCGATATGTGCGAAAATCAGAGATATTCATCACTTTATGGCTGAATGAGCACAGATTAAAGACAAAATGGCCCAATTCAAAAGTCACAAGGTATTGCGCGTGCCTGTACATTCTTGTGAATCCGCACATGTGGCGGAATGCATTGGTTATGGTTTATGAAACAATGCTGTTTGATATTCCATTCATTTTGATTTTTTAATGGCACATGTGGTAAAAATGCATTAATTGCAATTGTAAAACAGTGCATTTTGTAATTTTCCAACTATCAATAATTTGTAATGATGATAATACTTTTGCGAATTTCGAAATATGACTATTTTTTCTGTAATGTGTGCTCACTCAACCATGGATTAATGGTTACCTCTTATTTTTGCACATTGTTTTTCCTAACTACCATATGGATATATTGGCAAGACGAAATCTTGAAACGATTCTTGGTTATGAAATTATGGGTAATTGCTTAGGGGTGAAGTTACTTTTTGTGTTCGGTTGATTTCTGAGTATTGATACACCTTAAAAGGGTAGTTTAGTTTGATAAAGAGGGCGCTGCACAACACAATTTATTTGTGAGGTTATGAAAAACTGAGTGTCGAATTTGAAAGAACATGCAATTTTAATGGCAGAATAAACTTTATTTGGTCAAAATCGGTTCAGAAATGGCTGAAATATCAAAAAATATATCCGATCGTAATAAATTTCTGCCCCACATTTATTCGATGATTTAAAAAAGAAATTAAAAATGCTTACACTTTTTCGAAAATTTTTAAAGCGGTTTTTAAATAGTTGCTGATGATCTCTCTGTTATTTTAATCATTATTCCAACAAAACATCACATGCATAAATTACCCCTTACCCCAGGACAACCCTATAGGCCCCCGGAAAAGTATTATTCGGATAAATTGTCTTGGGGGTAATTGTCCTAGGGGGTGTTTCACAAAGATACCAAGTTGAACTTAACTCTAAGTTGGACTTAAAATTATGAAAGCCGTTAGTTTCTTTGAACACATCATTATCATTAATATTTTCTATTATCAAAGACATTTCATCTTCTTGATGTAAATTTGTATAAAAAATGTCTAAAATACTAGCATTCTTTCTTCTAAATATATTTTATTCCAAGGTTACAAAAGGCTTACCATAATTTTTAAGTCCAAATTAGAATCTTTGTGAAACACCCCCCCCCCCCAGGAGGAGTAGTGCTAGAACCTAAATAAACACTGTATATAATTAAATAGTCAATATACACAAATAGTCAACAGTATTAGTTGAAAGCATGGTCGATGCTATATTATACGAGATCTACTGTAGATTGTAACATGTTATATGTGAATTGTACACGTATCAGTTTGTATTTACTCATCGATCAAAACACTAAATATAATTTCTTAATGAACCCCGTGGAATTGCGACCCCCTTTAAAGGGATCTAGTAACATTGTCCGAATCCTCAACACTTACTTCGATCTCTATCAGTTCTCACATACGTTGTTTTATATGTGTTAAAGGATAGTAGAGTTTTGATCAAACTGAATCTTAGTAACCAAATTTTGCACCGTAACATTATAAACTTATAAATGCTCGAAAGGTATAACAAATTACAAACAACTAAGTAAACAGTATGCTATCATACAAAAATAGCCTTAAAACACAAAGGGCGTTTTCTAAAACCGCATTGGTTTCACCATTTTAAAAATAAATATACATGTGTGATTAGATAGAGAGATCATCAACAACTATTTAAAAACCTCCATTGCAATTTTTTGAAAAAAATGTAAGCATTTAATTTTTTTCCTCTTAAATCGCACATTTTTTTATTACGATCGGAAAAATGTATTTATATTTCATCTGTATCTGAACCGATTTTGATCATATAGAGTTGTTTTTGTTATCAAAATTGTACGCACTTTCAAATTTGACACTCAGTTTTTCATTGCCTGATAAACACAGTAAGTTCTTGAAGCGTCCTCCTTTATACCAACACTCAACTATCCCTTTAATAATGGAAGCATGGGACACGTATCGGTTTGTCGAATATCCCATTCGTTAAAACAATATTTACAATTGGAGTGTTTAGAATTTAAATTATCCACTGGATACACGTAGCCGTGTACCAAGTTAGTGCAATGAGTAAGTGAATACCACTTTGCACTTTCGCTCATTACTCGGCCATATAACATCCATTTAACGTAAAATTCTCACACATTGAATTGAATTGTATTGATTTTATTTCCACTTTCATAAAAACAATATAACACATTTTGTACAAGACAATTATACCAAATAATATTACATAACTACATTGCAAACACAGGTTAAAACAAGAAAAACAATCAAAGTAAATGTACACATCAGATCACGACAATACACATTGTATCAACCGCTTATCAGCTTTTGCCACCAAAGTTACTATATCCCTTTAAGATGGCAAATGGGAGCAACATTCAACCAGCAATTTGATTCCCAGTATTTGATTTCAGGATGTGGTAGAAGCAGTGAGTCATGACTGACTCAATGGGATCCTAGTCTGCTGGCCTTCGATGACCGACACTATAACAACATCCTGGTGGCATATTTAGATACGGGGGACTCGATCCGGCGCATGACCACAACCCCCCCCCCCCCCCCCCCTCCTCCGATGACCGACACTATACATAAACATTCTGGTGCACGCACTGTGGCGTATTTAGATAAGGGGGACTCGATCCGGCGCAGGACCACCCCCTCCCCCCCCCCCCCTCCTCCGATGACCGACACTAATACATAAACATTCTGATGCACGCACTGTGGCGTATTCAGATGAAGGGGACCCCGGCGCAAGACCACCCCTCCCCTTCCCCTCCCCTTCCCCTCCCCTTCCTCTGACCGACACTATACATAAACATTGTGGTGCGTGCATGCACTGTGGCGTATTTAGATGAAGGGGGCTCCGGCGCAAGACCACCCCTCCCCTTCCCCTCCCCCTCCTCCGATGACCGACACTATACATAAACATTGTGGTGCGTGCATGCACTGTGGCGTATTTAGATAAAGGGGGCTCCGGCGCAGGACCACCCACCCCCCTCCTCCAATGACCGACACTATACATTAACATTGTGGTGAATGCACTGTGGCGTATTAAGATAAAGGGGGCTCCGGCGCAGGACCCCCCACCTCCCCCCCCCCCCCCCTCCGACGATGACCGACACTATACAAAAAACATTGTGGGGTGTGCATGCACTGTGGCGTATTTAGATGAAGGGGACTCCGGCGCAGGACCACCCCCACCCCACCCCACACCTCCTCCAATGACCGACACTATACATTAACATTGTGGTGCATGCACTTTGGCGTATTTAGATAAGGGGGACTCGATCCGGCGCAGGACCACCCCCCCCCCCCCCTCCCCCCCCCCCCTCCTCCGATGACCGACACTATACATAAACATTCTGATGCACGCACTGTGGCATATTTAGATGAAGGAGAGTCCGGCGCAAGACCACCCCCCGCCCCCCCCCCCCCCTTCCTCCTCTTCAGACCCGGCAATTTGTTGTACTTATTAGCC